>JAEHOM010000794.1:0-10164 GCA_016433075.1 Hoplolaimus columbus | reverse complement strand
GCCCAACCCCTCCGGCAATTTGAGGGAAATTGCATCCGACGCTGAGTGGCACTTGGGTGAGGGGGAGGGGTTGGGCTGGGAACCTGTTGTCGAGAACAGGCAAAGTCCATATGGGATGGGAGAGCGGAAGAGGGGGGGAGGAAGGAGACAAAGATGTTTTTGTCTCAAATCGAAAGTCGTGCGTAAGCACCCCGAAGAGCTGAGTGTGATGCTGTGATGGGGTAGAAACGCTTGACTTTGGCATTTTCAATTTCAGCAGAGATGGGCCATTGGCTGGCCCCAAATCATTTAAGCCATTCACTTGCTCGCGTCAGACTTTCTACACGACAAATCCTTCCCTTCAATATAGTGGTGGGGGGAGAGGGGGGTAACTACAGTCTCAGCCTGCTTGGACGTCACCGGGAGCGTCTAATCCGCGCATCACTTCGAGACCACTTTCACTGATTGGAAAACAGTGTCCGATAAAGCTGATTAGCGCACGTACACTCATCTCAATAAGCCTAGAGGCAGTACCCTCCCTCCATCTCTCCCCCATTCCCTTTTCACTTTCCTTTCCATTTCCACACACACTCCCTTCCCTTTCCTCCCTAAATGCGTCCGATCACCTCCTTCTGCACCCTTCTCTCGCTGGTCGGTGTCTTGCTCAACGTCCTCTTCCTGCTGGTCACTCGTCTCCAAAGAGTCGAAAGGGTCCAGGTACTGCCCGAAATTGTTGTCCTGGATCCTGTCCCGTATTTTACCATCTCACTGTCAGGAGGTGCTAGTGTTCCTGCGCTCCCTGTCCGTCGCTTATATTCTCGTTGCGTTGGCGCTGATGGCAGTTGCTCCTCAGGTTGCCGCCCGTAACGTCTGTCCTCCCTACCAATTGATCTGTTTCAGTCTATCACATTGGCCACCACCAACATTCGTATCCCCCATGGTCTGCTCATTGTCGGCAATGCCGGAGTGTCCTCCGGCTTCATGGTGTATCGCCTCCAGCCTCTTCCATTCTCGCATTCTTCAAAGTGCTTTTCAGAATGGACTTGCTGCATTCGGCACCGGCTGTTTCCTGTTCACCGTTCTGTGTTTCTGTTTGCTGTTTCTGTACCATTACCGTAAAACTGCCGGTCAGGTGAGTACGGTACGTGAGAAGTTCGGTAAACCCATCCGCCACCGAAGATGTCCACTGTGTTCGCGCCCAAAAATGTGCCCGTCTTTCTCGGCGTCGCCATCATCTTCTGCCTTGTCCAGGCCGTGTTGCTGTTCTACTCAAAAGTTGATCCCAACGTGAGTACCACCCCCGCCCCCTCCTTCGGTACATGCCCAAATTCGCGGGCCTCCCTAACATTAGTATTTGCTGGAGCGACTAAGCCGATCGAAGAAGTGGGAGGAAGTGCAACTTGGCATGGGACTGAACCCAAACAGCACCGGGTCCCTCCTGTTCGGCGCGGGAGGCATCGACGGAGTGCTCGGCGGAGGTTCTGCTGGCGGACAGACGCAGGAGGGAAAGTCAGGCGGGGGCGGACAGATCAGTGGCGGCTTTCAGGTTTGGGATCGCCAAAAAGTCGAACGCGGAGAAAAACCTTAAGACAATCACGGGGGGCAGCAACTATTCTGCGCTGAACACAGCCATCGAGAGTCGCCAATATGACCAGGGAGGAGTCAGTGGCGGCGGGGGCGGAGCAGCTGGTTCTGAGGTGGGGAATATTTGACCAGAGCAAAACATTATTATTGTATGGTCAGGGACGCATCTTCGAGGGCACCTTCGGCACGGACTACGCACGCAACCCGTTGTACTTCTTGGCAAACGGCGTCATGATGGTCAATTTGGCAATTTGATTTGTTCATAAGAACCCCCCCCTTCCGCCAAAGGTCTCGTTCATAGTGGCGTCCAGCGGTACGGTGGTCACTTCGCTGGCGGTGAAGTGCAAGCTGAGCGGGCGCCAGGAGAGCATGTCGGACAAGAGCAAGAGGGAGATGCAGATCTTCACCAATGTTTGTTTGTTGTTGTACTGCTCCGGACTATTTGTTCGTTGGTTGGTGCTTCTCCACAGGTGCTGATGCTGGAAGCCTACGTGCCGACTTTGGTCTTAAACACTCACCACCCGCCCGTCCCCCTTCCAAAAAGTCCTTTTTCAGTTGGTCGCCTGTGCTGGCGTCAACTACATTGTGTGCTTTGTTGTCGGTGAGAGTGTGCTGTGAGTTGTTAGCAATTCTCGCCGGCAATAAGACCCTCTCCCCCCGTCTCCGTTTCAGTGCCCTTCAGGAGTTCCTTGGCATGTTGCTGATTGCTCCGATTCCCGTGCTGTACCCGCTGATCAATCTGCTGTTGCTGAAGGAGTTTCGCTTAGTCGCCATACAGGTGCAGCACTTCCTGTCCTGTCCGCTCCCCTAGAGATGTTCGAGAGTCTCCGTTTCAATTCTCGAGTCGTGAAAGTCTCGATTTTTTCGGGTCTTGGCCTCGGGTTCTTGATTTCGAAAAGAATGCAAAAAAATTGCATCGATAATTTGGGGAAAGTTTTGGAAGTATCGGTCTCGAACTCAAGCCTCGGTTCCGGTACCGCGCACACATATCCATATTCATACATGCACAGATCATCTTGTGCAAAATATGGACGCGCAAGCAGCGCCAGCAGAGGGCAGCGGCCGAGAAGAAGGCACAGGAGAACATTGACGAGGAGTTGGCATCCGCAAGTCGGAACAAGGCAAGAAGAAAGAGGGAAAGAGCGGAAGGAAGACTGATCAGAAAGAAACAAGTTGGGCTTTCGGTTCAGATACGCAACAAGCGGATGCCGAACCAGCCGGGCAGCACCGCCTCGGATCATCCGGGACAGACGGGGACAAAGAGCACGGGAAGCGATGCAGACGGCACCGGGACCAGCGTCACCAGCACCAGGGTGAGTGGACAGTCCCCGAAAAGCGTCTGCAAAGTACCGTAAAGCAGTCCGAGGCGGTGGCACGCTACGCAGAAGCGGTCAACGACGCACACCGAGAGGCCAGAGCACTGTTTGGCAAACAGTGATTGGCGATGGCCAGTGGTGATCAGTCAATCAATATGTTCAGGTCGAAATCCGCCGATCCTCCTATCCATAAGTTCAGTATATTGTCTGTCCCATGTCCCAACTTCTTCTGTTCCGTCGATTCCTTTCCGTGTCTGTCTGTTCTGCTCCGCTTCATCATTTGATCATCACAATTCCCTTCCTCCCATCGCTTCCTTCCATTTTCGTTCATCGAAGAAGCCGTCCGTCCACGCTGCTCATGGTTGTCATAGGACTGTTCGGCGTGGTCGTTCCCAAGTCGCTCCAACTCGGCTTCTCCAGCACTGCTCCGTCCCGGGACACGGGCGGCAATGCGGTCACTGTGCCAGCCACCACTGCGCTCTGCTTCCTCCGTCTCGCCGTTACACATGGCGGTGGCCCGGAAGTGTCAGCGTCGATGAGGAATTCATTGTCGAGAACGCTGTTGGTGAGGAGGGCATCGGCGGAAGAGGGGACGGAGGAGGAGGGAGAGGAGACCAGCATCGGAGGGGTTGTCTGGAATGGCTTTGGGATAACTTGTCATCACCTTTTTTGTGTTGGTCATTTCCGACCCGAGACCAGTCCCGAAATTTAGAAAAATGGAAAGTTCAAGGGGGTTTAGTGATCAGAAAAACTCGATTCCCATTACATGATTAGATCAAACCGTGCGATGGAGAGAAATCCAGAACACGCGGGCGGGCATGCTGAGTTCCGTAGTTACACCCTCTTGCTCCTCTGTCGAGGTCATGTTCGTCGTTCTGAATAGATAATATATAAGCAGTCCAAATTCCCCAAATCTTCGGGAAAAGAAAAGCGTTTTTTACTTGTTGGAAGGCAATTCCGTAGCATTGATGGGGACGATCAGTTCGGCACGTGCCGGGTGGATGTAGGGAGCCGGGTAGCAGTGGACCAGGAAGAAGGCGACAAAAAGACACAACGAACGGGAGGGAAACACGCACATTTTGGAGAATGAAATGGTTGGGAAGGAGAGAGGGGGGACGGAATGCGCAGAAAGTTGAGAAAAGTGAAGTGAATGGAACGAGCTGACAACAAACCGACCGAATTCGGAGGGGCAATTGAGTTCGGAAAGGAACTCAAAAGAATGAATGAGGTGGGGGGGGGGAGGAGAGTGGACACCAACACCCCGTGCGCCCATTGTTTGGCTGGGAAGGGCTACTTCACTTCCGTCTCCGTAAATTGGACTCCCAAAATTGGGGGAAGGTGGCGGCTGATAGGTTGCAGGTGTTGCAGGGCAACCCATCCAACACCAGCAGATAGAGGCCAAAACAAGTCCTGCTGGCTGCTGCTGATCAGCCCATCAGATTTCCCCTCACCAGCAGTGCTCTTCACGCTGACCCTCGAAGGTGTGAATGGGTGGGGGACAAGTGTCCCATCTGTCGTCCATTCACCCGTTTATTGTCCCTCTTCATCAGTCATTCCATTCCTGATGAGTGCAACCCTCGAGAGTCCCGCTCACTTAAGAATGAGCAAGTCAAGTTTTGGCGAGACCGTACAGTATAAAAGGATGGTTTTCGGCTCGGGATGACCAGTAATCCCTTCCGTCCAACTGCCCTTCCATTCATCCATCCCATTTGTCCCCAATGAGTTCGTCAGCTTTCGCTGTTCTGCCACTGCTCGTCCTGTGCCTTTCCGGCCAATCTGTGGGCCAACCAGCAGCGGTCTGTTTCCCTCCTCTCCGATGACCTTACAATTGAGCCATTCAGTGGCCGGCAACTAGCTACTCGCCCTACTTCCAAAGCTTGTTCAGCACTGCCAACTCGCCGGTAGCCGCATTACCGTCGGGGGCAGGAGCTCAAGGCCTTATTTATCACCTTTTCTTCCTCCTTTTCATCTCCAAATCCTTTGACTTTCTTTTTTTTACAGCGCCAGCCATTCCCGTGAACGGAGGTGCTGCGGCCGGACCCGTGGGTTATGCGCCACCAGGGAAATAGAAAGGAAGAAGGAAAGTGATGATGCCCTCAGGGGACTCTGTGACCAACAATTCTTCTCCACATTTTGGAAAAAAGCGTCTTTTCCCGTTCCGATAAACTCACACAAATGTGAAAGACTGATGGGAGTGATGGGGAAGCTGATGAGAGGGCATGCGATGAACTTTCCCGCCCGATGGGTCAGCCAGCAACCATCGACAAAGATTGCTTCGCCACCAAAACAACAATCCGACAAAGACTGCTCCCGGGTCCCTCCCTGTTTTCCTCTCCCGATCATCGCGTAACCTGTTCTGCTGATGAGAGTCCATCCCCCCAGCACGACCACCAACCACCACTTCCCAGAGATTCCCCAATTAACGGCTTTCTCCCCTCAGGGCATCACCCATCAAGGCTTCTCCCATCCCAAGAAAGCCCAAAAGGCGAGCGCAGCTTCTTCCTCGCTCAATCATACAGCTCCTTCCCATCATCCTCAGATAGCACCACCAACCACTCACTCTCCCACCATTTGGAACAACCTTCTTCCATCGATGATGGCTCAGCACTCCCCGCTTCTGCTGGTAAGTGTCACTTCCTGACCACTATGCTGTTGCTGTCTGGACTCTCTCCCTCCCCTCTCTTTCTCACAGTGTTTCTCTGTCCTCCTCTTGGCCCATTGCTCCTTGGCGTTGACCTTGAAGAGAGAAGCGCCATCGGAGGGAGCAAACGGCGCTTCTGGAAGTGAGGAGCGGTCCGCCAGCCCGGAAAATGTGAACGAACCTTCGCCAGTCAATTTGAATCAGCAGCAGGTCGGTCAAACACATAATCGGAAAGAGCAGCTGATCATGAACTGAACCTGTTGAGGCCGAGGACGGGGAAGAGGGAGGCAAGCACGCGGATGCGGTCTATGACGCGACGGACGGACAGCCGAGGGCACCAACGACGAACGGCGGAGGAAGAAATTCGGCGGAAGGAAGCAGCAGCACAACTCCGTCAGCCGCGACGGAGACAAACGAAGCGACGACAACGGCGGCGGAGAGAGACGGCATCAGCAGCAGACAGCGGCAGGAGGAGGAGGGGGAGGGGGAGACCGCGAGGAGAACGTCGTCTTCGGAGACGACGGCGACAACCCAAACACAACCCGTGCACAGAGCACCGAAGAAAGAGAGTGCGAAGGGCAAAAGCACAAAAGGGACGAAGGCCGCAGCGGCAACCATCAGCAGCACGGGAGGCATAACAGCAACAGCAACAAATGGCGAGTCGTCAGCAGCAGCAGCAGCAGCAGCGACGACGCAGAAAGCAACGGCTGCGGCGGCACAACGCAACTGCAACTCGGAACAGATGCGGAAACTGATCCTCGAGGTGAGGTGAACGGACAGCACAGACGAAAACAAAGGAAGTCCAGATTAGGCGTACGGGGGGAGTTACGGGAATAGCTTGCCCATTATTAGTAGTTAACCATCCTAGCAGCGAAGCATAGACGGAATATGTAGCCGGAATTCGATATTTTTGTGTAAGCTGATAAATAACCAACCAAAAACAGAACATTCATGCGAAACCATCGGTCGCCAAGCGTCAGATCCAAGCCAAGATTGCAGCCGAAATAAATGGCAAAGTTGATGGTGAGGACAAAGGCACATAAAAAGTGAACAAATCATAAGCGCCTGTTCTATTCAGTGATCTGCGCAAAGCACGCATTCAGTTACATTGTCAACTCAGGTGAAAATTAAAAACAAAAAAAACAACCGCACTGTTTTCTACCCCTTACAGAACTGTTCTGCGAAGCCGAAAACAACGGTGTGATTTGTTTGGCCTTCAAGCAGCAAGGATGAAAGAGATGAAAATCACTTGAAGAACGTACAATTTTGAACCCAGCCAAAACTCAATAATAACCTAAACAAAATGATATAAAGTGACTTTTGAGTGTCATGCTCTACAAACACATGTTTCACAACAAAGTGGGTGGGAAAAAGCTCATGTCGAAGATAAAGATCAATTTGAGTGGTTGAACTAACTCCCTCGCAGAACGGTTTTCCCAAAACAGTGTCATCCAAAAACGTCGTGATTTTCTGGCCGTAAATTTTGCTGGAAAAACAGCCCGAAAGTCCAACCATCCAAATTGTGACTAAAATGTGCACTATATGCCTTCAGCAAGAGCTCATTTTCAGAATAAGCCATAGCATAGCGCACCCAAACGACCGCCAAAGAGTGGCATGATTGCTTTCCCATCCAATTTTAAAAGGAATTCACTAAAGTGAAGACAACTACTGACCAAATAAATTAATTGCGAGTTGAAATTGGAGCTCTTTATTAATTTATACAAAGACTGACAGATTAGTGAGGTAAGCACGAAATGTCTGTAAAACAGTAGCGGGAGAAACGGCAACAAAGCATATGATAATAAATTAATACTGTAATACATGGTTTTTCGTGATTAGCTAAATGGAGGAGAATAGGATTTTATCATACAATGGGCCATGGCAATGCTGCTTCAACACGTTCAACACGTCATGCCTTAATCCGAAGATCCGAACACTAGCCGCCTCGCCTGCGCTTTCTGTTCAGCACCATCAGCAGTCCAGCAACTCCAAGGCCAATGAGACCGAAGGCAGCGCCAATAGTAAGCGTCGAAAACGTAACAACTAAAACAAATGCGAAAAAGAGAGGTGACACAACAAGCACCTCGAGAAGTTCGCTGTTCCTTTCGTCGCTTTTGAATCAGAGCATTCAGTTGTTCAATGCACGGTCTCAAGTCAGAGTCAGGGGATACAAGCGACAGCAACGGGTTGAGATAATCCAGGGCATGGTCATATTGCTTAAAAAGTCAATCGATAAATTTTCAGTTTGGAAGAAACGAATAAAAAGGTAACTTTGATGCGAGTGTGTGCAACAGCGAGGTAGAAAACAATGTATTCCTCCTTGGGCATCTCTTCCCTGCGATAACCGTCATTCGCCTCGTCTTGCTTGTACACCCTCTCGAGAAGCGCTTAAAATAAAAGATGCTAGCCAAGGCATGTCATATGTCATCTTTCCGTTCAATTTAATTTCAATAAAAAGACCAGCACATTTAAAGTTCCCCAAATTAAAGTAATACATCGAAGAAGTAAGATGCCCTGCTCGACATTGTCATTCGTTGATTTACATAAAGCACGACCATAGTTGAACACTGCGAATGGACTTGGCGAGCCCAACCGAGTTGCACTTTGTCGTTCAAATATATTTTGGTGATTCTAAACAATCTTATTTTACCTAAGGTTCTTGAGTAATTCAATATATAGCATGCCTTATGATTTGCTGCTCTATATCAAATATTTAGGTAGGGATAACATAGGTAAAATAGAAGCAGAATGGCGCCACAGTTAGCAACTGCTTTTTTCCATGAATGGTGTATTGAAGCGAATGTTTGCTTGAGTAAAAAGGCGTATGTCTGCCTAACAGATGTTTTGTTTCTTTTCCCAGTCGGTATTTTTAACACTGTGGAAGACCCTAAAAAAGGCTTCAGACATTCGCTTCGATACATCATTTTTGTGAAGTCGCTGTGGCGATCGATTATTTCTATTTATAAGGTGGTCCTTTTCTGTTCTTTTCACTCTTCACCGGTGCCAGTCTTCACAGCGCACTGTAAGCGGGCAGGCGATTGATAACTACAGCGACCGACTATGGCGAACGTGATATAGGATTGTGTACTCGGTTTCCTTTAGAAAAAAAAACCAAAGGGACATTCGCTTCAATAAATAGTCACGTTATTACAACTGTCTGGTTTGGAAAATCTCAATGGCTTTTGTATTAATGAAATATCGATGCATAATATGTTAAAATGACGCCAATAAAATTTAGCAAAACAAAATGTGTGTTGTTGTCAGTATTTATTGAAACTAGTGTATTACAAGAGCTGAAAGATACAATTTTTTCTGTCTGTCGACATCAGACACATAAATTTTAGCCTATAGTTCTGCAAGCATTCTCTTCAATAAATATTGAAAAAATTCTATTGCTAAATTTTCATGGTTGCATTTTATTGTAACATTTTTGTTGAAACAAAAAATAAGCTGTGCATTCTGTAACTTTTTTTTTATGTATTTTAAGCACATAAACAATTTGCTACAATTCATACTTTTATATATATATATATATATATTTTTATTTTTTGCATTTATTCATTCGATTCAATTAGAATCGCTGATTGAATGTTGGGTTGGTCTTGTGACCTTGCGCAGATTGTTACGTACAAACTTTCTAGCTTATAAATCATCACTATTGATCATTTTGATCACAACAGACGATCGCTTCGATATGCGACAGAAAATTTTAATTTCTATCACTTTTTTTATTGTCTTTTTTATTGCACCGATACCTTTTTATGCCAATTATAGCCATATTTTACAGCCATGTTGACGACGATGTGTTTGTGGCGGCAAGATGTGTGTGTGACGAGGACGGATTATATTATTTTGTTATCAGTTCGGGACGGACTTCTTTTTTGGTGATTACACTAGTGCCTTTTGACAAACCACCACATAAAACATGAATGAATTATTCACTTTTTTTTGTTTCTTAATGCACTGTTTTAACAAATTCATGCTTGTCCCTAAATTTATAAAACTAAATTTATAACTTTAAATTTAAAAATAATTTATAAAAAATTGTTTTTTCCTAAAATCGGTCCGAAATCCGGACCAAACAGACCCATTGCCATGTCACGAATTAAGATGAGTCAAATATCGCGATTGGTGCACAAAATTTTAACAAATTACAATAAAAGACTTTGGTTCTGATCTGCATTCATATTCATATTATATTCGGATATCCAAAAATATATTTACAATTTATTTTAAGATTAACAAAAATGGATCATGAAGTGGAGAATAGCAGCACAACAAATAGAGTCTTCAAATGGAATTTTCGCTTGTACCAGGTTGCTTCTGGCATTTTGGCGATCATTGTGGTGCTGTTGTTAGTGGCGCTTGGTGTCATGATTTGGCAATTTGTCGCAACCAAGTATGCGAAAAATTTGAATAAAAAATTTTTTTTCTCCTCCAAAATTTAGGTCAATTAAGCTTAAGCCTTATACTTAAAAATTATACTATAAGGTCATTTTAAGTAGAATAAAATTGCATAAGGTTTTTCGTCCAAAATTTAGATTTACCACCATATCCGTTTTTATGTGGCTCCTGGGCTACTAGCACCGTATGCGCCTTTAAGTGATTGATCAAAATAGTGATCACATTTGATCAATATTTAAA
>JAEHOM010000793.1:0-10172 GCA_016433075.1 Hoplolaimus columbus | reverse complement strand
CTAACCTTGGCAAATCGGAAAACTAAGCACGGATTCGTTATCAGCACCATCGAAAACCCCCAGACACCAATTTTCACGCAAAAATTTGCATTTTTTTAAAATTTGAACTTTTTGGCGTGACGTGACCTCGTGTGAAACTCATGTTTAACGTGGCGTCAGGTCAAATCTGACGTCAGATTCGGATTCCCCATCCCCGAAAACCCCTATATGCATGTTTTTAGGCCAAAAATCGGACATCGAATTTTTTGCCCCAAAAAGGGGGGACAAACCCGACTATAACCGAAACTAATATTTTCAGGTAGGCAATTGCTTGTTCTTGATACTGATATGCGTCAAACAATTCGTTTATTGCGCCCCGCTCCAAATCAGAACATTGAATCGCCGCGTCTTTGGCAAGATCCTGTTCTAGGATATTTTGAAACACATGGGAAAACAGAGTTTTTACCGGGTGAACAGTATAATCTAACAGATGAGCAGAAGAAGGCCGTTCTTTGGCGATACAGAGTTAAAGAGGTATGGTTGAATAATTGATTGGTTTTACTTACTTTATGTGGCCACATTTTGATGGAAAGTCAGTAAGAATGTAATGATTCCAGAGGTAGCGCGAAATTTCGAATCAAAACATGTTTTTCTGTTATTCTTTAGATTGTAGCCCCTTTTTTAGGCAAAATATTGATGTTCGACTCATATATGTGATTTGGCCCTACTCGGATGGCCATCAAAAAGCGCATACATGGACGGCTACCCCAGGAGCCACATAAAATCGGGAGGTTAATCAAAAAGCGTAAATTTACCATAAAAGTGTCATCCGATACGCTTTTTGATTAGCCTTCCGCTTTTATGTGGCTCTTGCGGTAGCCGTCCACGCGCTTTTTGATGCCAGTCGATTTGGAAGTAGGGCGCGTGATTTCAGGGCAAAAAATGACAGCAATTTTCATTAAAAAGGATCACCGATATTCAATAAAATACAATGTAAACCGAATTAACGCCTGCTATCACCGCTGGACAATTTTTTGGCGATTTTAGACAGGGTGATTAGCCAATTTTTCCCATTTTAATGAAATCTATTTTTTTACTCGTCCAAAAATTTTTCCCTTTTCTCACCGTGTGTGGGCACTTGCCATTATGCAATCAACCTCTAAAACCGTCCCTTGAGATTTACTTCTTTAGATTCTCAAAAAGGAATATTTGCGTCGGGAATTCGATCCTCATACTTACAAATACAAGGTATTTTGTTTGTTTGTTTATTACATAAACTCATTATGCTAGTTATAAGTCATGTCTTTGAGTTTAGAACTTTCATAAGCATAACGAAAAACATTTCAGTAGTGGTGGACTATTATTAAAAAATTAGATTTACTTTTAGAATGACATCCGCTCCAAAAACACCTCTAAACACTTCGGAGAGCCAAACCAACCACTTTTTTGGACACTACAGACTTCGTGAGATCAGTGCTGTGAAAATCGAAATTTTGGCATCGGCACCGACCCATTTCAATTTTCGGCACCGGTGCAGTGCTAGTGCTGGCACCAGCACCGGTGCGGTGCCAGCACCGGTGCCATTTTTTGGCAGGAAAATTTTAATATTATGTTTAAATTGTAATTCTTATTTTTTGTTCAATTTATTATAAGTTCATTTTGCATTGCAAATCACATCCATGTGAAAAAACATCTCAAAATTGGATGCGCATAACACCTCACAATGCATGATAAAATTAAATCAAGATAAATTTCTCATTAAAGTTCAACAAAATCTTCCGTCGAATCAATTTCTCATGTCAGTTGAGCTTGATTTGTGTCCAACAGTTGCCAATGTCATTGTGAAAAAAACTCGCTCAACTGCACTTGATGTTGCGGGTACCGGCAAAATTTTGAACGCCAGATTTGATAGCAATGGAAAAACTTAAAAAACATTTTTACTAGTAGTAATGGTTATAATAAACACTTAACCTTCTCCTTATCCTTCAAAAATCAAATATATTTTGCCGTGTTCGTCCTTGACAGAGACATTGCCTCCGGCACCGGTGCCAATGCCAATATTGTCTGCACCGGCACCGACCACCCAATTTTGGCACCGGCACCTGTGCCTTTCAATTTTCAGCACCAGCACCGGTGCGGTGCCGCACCGTTGCCGGCACCGGTTCTTTTCACAGCACTGGTAGAGATGCGGAAAAATAGTTTTTTTTTTCTAAAAAATTTGCCTTGCGGCATTATCGGAACAACCAAACCAAGTTCTGGACATATAGGGTGTAGTATACGAGTTTATGGGGAGGGAAGAAAAATAGCAAATTCAATAAGATGTTATTTCCTCCCTTCCCCATATATTCAAAGTTCGTTGATTTCGATAGTACCACGGGGCATTTTTTTTTGGAAATAAGAAATTCCTGTAAAGGGAATTACTTTACTAAAAAGTTTTGTTTATTTATTGAAGTTTCCTCTTCTGAAATAAACAGGGATAAATTTTTAAAATTATTTTAGAATTATATTAAATTCATGATGCTTTTGCATTTTAAATGAAAAAGTTCATTTTTCACAGGATATTTACGCCATTTTTCTTCAAAAAATTCACTAAAATTTTCGAAACTGGGATTGGTATGGCACGGAAACGCCTATTCCACAAAATGCCTACCTATGCCTACAAGCGGACTGGTACTCGAAATGCCTACAAGGTAAAATGCCTATGATGATGCCTACAAGCGTATTTTCTGACAAAATGCCTACAAGCGTGTTGGTACTCGAAATGTCTACAAATATGCCTACTGTTGTATGCAATGTGGTTATGGTTTTGGTGTTGGTATTTTGGATTGTTTGGGTATGTTGTAAATGGATATGGTTGTTGGACTGTTTGAATTGTTTCCAATGTGGAGTTGGATGTGGATTGATTATGTGTATCTGAATGACTTGTTGGTGTTTGTGATGTGGTTGATGGGTTAGACTAGGTGAACCAATCGGAACATTTTTGGACATTTTTTGCATCTTTTTTGGTTGTAAGGGTGGATTTTCCTGACTGATGAGTGTGGATGTGGTTATGAGGTGGTGGTGGTTCTGTGTTGTGGAAAATGGGTACCGCATGCGGTACAGGTTTGAAAAGAGGGTCCCGCATGTGGTACCGGTGTGAAAATGGGTACCACATGTGGTACCGGGGTGAAATGGGTACCGCATGTGGTACCGGTGTGAAGATGGGTACCGCATGTGGTACCGGATTAGCACCAGTACCCATTTCTGAAGGGAACAGGAGGTTGTGGCGTGACCATTTTTACCATTTTTTAAAGGGGCGGGAAGCTATCGCTTTTTTGATTTGGAAAGTTGCAATTTCCACGGGAAATTTTACCATTTTACATCTATGAGCTTCTTCCCATGTCCAGTCCACACATCCCATGTTTCACCCATTTTACCCGTATACGACTTTTTCCTCCACCCCTTCTTCTCCTCTCCATAGCTCGGCAAGGGAGGGGGGTCAGTTCGGATTTTGCGCGGTCCTCAACTATTTTTTCGCTTTTTATTGCATTTTTACTGATAAATTTTCGCTTTTTGCGCGGTCTCCCCTCTAAAATTCCAAAAATTTCCGTTTTATAGCAGTTTTAAACAAGAATTTTTCGGCTTGCGCGCGCGGTGAGGGGGGGTCTGACCCCCCCTTGCCGAGCTATGGGTCAGGGGGGGTACAGGTACTGCCGGGCAGCGGGCAGGGACGGATCTAGGATTTTAGTTTAAGGGGGGATACCCGTGGTTGGGCCCAAAATTTTCGCCACGCCGAAGGCGTGGCGAAAATTTGTGCAAAAATTGATATTTTTTAGACCAAAACGTTATTTTTTAGGCGAAAAAAGGCATTTTTAGCCCAAAGATAAGTCAATTTTGCCCTTTTGGATAGGGAAAATGAACTTTTTCAGGTTTTGTGATATGCCGGCGGTGCCGATAGGCGCCGCCGTGGAAAATTTTTTGGTATTTTAGACATACCTCTGCAAGGGGGGTCGGCCATAGAGCCTTACGATTTACGATTGACGGAGGGAGGAAGAGTTAGGAGGCCTCTAGGGCCAAATTTTTACGATTTACCGTCTTTTATTGCATTTTTGCTTAACAATTTTCCGGCCGATAGTTTTTTATATTGCATTTTTTCCTAAATATTTCATGCCAAAAAAGGTAATTTTTGGTAGTTTTGTGTTTAGAAAATAATTTTGTTAAGTCTTGGATGATGGATGTGCCGGCGGCGCCGATAGGCTCCGCCGGGAAAAATTTTGGAAAAAATTGGTCATTTCCCTAATAAGAAATTTTCGAATAAAATTTTCGGACTTTATTGCATATTTGCTTAAGAATTTTTCAAAAATACCAAAGTTTTACGATTTGGGTTTCAAAACCCTACAATTTACGATTGAGACCCCTCCCCTTCTGACCCCCGCTTGCAGAGATATGATTTTAGACCATTTCAGATAAGGAAAAAAGGAAATTGATAAATTTTATTTATTTTTTCTCTCATTCATGGGAGGGCATAAGCTAGGCAGGGTTAGGTATAGGCTAGGAACTAGGAGGCGATAAGACAAATTTTTTGAATTTTACACAAAAAGCTTCAAGGAGATTTAAACAAATAAAAGATTATGCCTTTTACAAGTTAAATCGCAAAATTTGATTTCTCGAAATTTAAAAAATCTAATTTCATTTTGATGGAATAGTCAATTCAGACTAACTGTTTCTTATGTAATAATAAATTTGTAATGTAGTTGGCCAAGTGTTCAACTTTGATATTTTCTTGATGCGAGTAAAAGTACCTTGTGGATTTCTGTTTGAAGTTCCTGCAGCTTCTTCTTCACTCGCTTCCGAGCTTCCTCCACATGTTTTTTACGTTGCTCAATTCGGTCCAATGATTGATCATTGCTGATGAATTCAGCAACAGGATGTTTCCATATCGTAGAAGAACCACTAACAGCACTATTCCCTAATAAGTCAGCTAGTCCCTCTGTCGACTTTACCGGAGTCTGATCAAGTATAGACCGGAATTGGGGTCGATTGCCATGGACAGAAACTTGGTAGTTTTGACGTTCACCACCTTTGTTTGCAATTTCTCCGATAATCACCTTATAAAAATAAAATGTGAAAATTGACAAAAAAATGTGCTGAATACCTTTTTATTGGCATTTTGTATTGATATTGATGAGCAAGCATTATCGAAAAATTCCTCGTACACTCCACGTAAATTTTCTAATAATTTCAAATAAATTTTAGTCAAAATGTATTATTCAAGTTTTACCGATAAATTTGTTAAGCCCTGGATATCTTTCACTATATTCCTGGCCATGGGAACAATCACGTTGGGATGAACAGGGAGCTGGGTTATGTAGATACGGAAATGGCAAATTCAGAACAGCATCAGCTGGTTGTATTGCTGAAAGCTTCGTGGCTTCAGTCATGTTCGCCAACATAGAAGCAGGATCGATGACAGGTTTACCCTTTAAAGATTGAAATTTTGAAATGTCCTCAACTTAAGAATTAAAGCATCTTACAGTTAGGGGATTACTTACCGCTTGCACTGACAGTGTCATCTGGTGCATTAATTCCATCCCATCCCTGGCATCATCCGAAAGTCGCGGCATCTTCGGACTTAACATCTTATCAGCTTTACTTGGTCTTCCTCGCTTGCCCCCTGCGGCAACCGATATCTTTTCCTTCCGCTCACATCTCTTTTTCACCGGCTGTTTTTTGGGGCTTCCATCTCGTTTGCTGCTTACAGGAGTAATTGGTTCTGAAAAAATAACAAATAATTGTTTTTAACTAAAATAATTACCGAAATTTTGTTGCGGTTCAATTTTAGCAACACTGAGCTGTGTAATGTTGCTAGCGGAAGAAAACATGTCATTACAGTCCATTATTTGTCCAACGGTGTTGATAGCAGTAGATGGTGGCAGCGGTGGACTTATTGATATAGGTTCCATTTTTAACGAGCCTAACATATTGTTCTGCAAAAAAATTTGCGAAAATAATTGTTTGTAAATTTGCCCAACTTTTTCATGCACAGTCGTGGCCGTAACTGTTTCCGAGATAGTGCCTGATGAACTGCATTGCTGCATATTGTTGATTGTGTGATGCAAAGATGATGGTGGAGCAGACGAGGAAGAGGCAAGTGTGGTGAAGGAGGTAGGTACAGGTGTATTTGAGGAGGAATTGCTTCGTTCACATGATGAGCTTCCGCCACCGCTCTTCCGTTTTTTCTGCTGTTCTAAATCATGTACATACTCATTCCACTTCCTTCGTGTTGTTGGACCAAAACTGAAATTAAAAATAAACAAAAGAAATTAACAAATTTATGAGGTTGAAGTTTATAACATTCTAATTAGGTAAACAATTTATTTTTGTAAATATTTTGATTTTTTTATGAATATTCGATTTTTTTTAATTTGTTTTTTACGAATTTTATTTTGTTTTAACCAAAGAAAAATCAAGCGAAAGATGACACGCCTCCCTATTATCTATTATTGAACCCTCACTTACTATATTTCTTCTCCATTAATTCGGAAATTATCAGAGGATTTATCTCGGATTCCGACACTTGACTCCCGAGAATTGGACGCTTTTGAGTTTGGCGTCGATGAACTGCCCGTGTCTGATGACTTGCAACGCATAGAGAAATTTCGCTTAGTGAAGTACATCTACAAAATACACAGATATTCACAAAAAAGGAAGTTGCAGAGCCGGTTTCATGAAGATATAGCATACATCAGGCCCGTAACGACCCCATGGATTTCGGAGAGGGGGGCTATGTACAAAAAAATTTTCTGGTGCGGCGACCGACAACCTTTTTTTTGCTTGTCGACCCTTTTTAGTTCAACTTTTCACCATTTTTTTGAATGGGGCGGGAAGCTATCGCTTTTTTGTTTAAAAAGTTGCGATTTCCTATTTCCATGGGAAATCCATGGGCCTCCAACCAGCCCACTGTCCACATGTGTGTTCATATTACCTCCAATTTTTTCCGGTTAATTGTGTGCAGGTAATAAGGCACATATGCTGAGGTCCATGAACAGGGATTCGGACAGGGCTTCATTTCGGTAATGTCCATTATTACAGAAATATCTGAAAGTAATTTTTTATATTATATTCATATCTCATAAAACTAATAGGTAAAATTGAATCATAGCCCTGATTCTCAAAATCGCATAAAACTGGTCCCAAACGCTTCCTTTCGACCAAAAATCAGCAGAAAGTGCAAAATTATGGGCGCGCTAGCGCTATAGGTTTTTTAGCCCAAAAAATAATGTTGAAAAATTCCTGGGACAGTGGGAATTGAACCCACGACAAAAAAATAAAGGCAATTTTCACCATTTTTATTGTATTCGAGGTCGGAGAACACGATTCTGAGCTTTATTTTGTATGATTATGCAATTCCAATTAACAAAAAAAATTCCACAGTCCCCGAAGCACGACAAGCAGGAGCTGTCATTTGTAGGTAGTAAGGGGGGCCGCGCTAGCGGAGCCGGAGCGCGGGTGTAGCAGCACGGGCGGGCCGATCGGGGCTATGATGCAATTTTTCCAACTAATATTTGCAACAAAGAAAAAGAGAAAAAGGGAAAAAATTGAAAAATTTCGTTCAAAATAGAACAAAATTTGACAATTTCCTTACCAGAAATAGTCTAAAACACCAAAAATTTTCCCCGGCGGCGCCTATCGGCAGTCGGCACAGCCGGCACCCCTCAAAACCTAAATAAGTCAATTTATCTATCCAAAAGGGCAAAATTGACTTATATCGGGGCTAAAAATGCATTTTTTCGCCACTACGGAAAACGGAAATTTTCTGGCCTCAAGCTAGCTTGCAACGAGTCTAGTGGCTAAACGCTAAACCCCATTAAAATTAAGATTGAGACCATTAAGTTGTCGATCAGTGATGGAACTATGTTTATTCAGATGTACATATGGCTTTGTTGAGATGATTCTTGTACCCTCCTTAAGATCACTGAGCAGCTCCCGCTTTATCCGAGTTTCCAAATCAGCTGTAAAGGCATAATTGTTGATAAAAATGATTGTGGCTTCCTCAGTAATCAGTTTTTTGTAATCTTCGTTTAAAAAATCGCCGTATTTAAGTTCAAATGGCCTAAATGGACGGCCAAACCACGTCATCCACCTGAAATTTTTCAAAGTCGAACAGTTATTACATATGTTGCAGTGATTTGAAAATAAATTATTTCCAAAACGGATATGCTCTGATCATCCGATTTGAAAACGGATGTGAGCAGCAGCGAATTTGGAAAAATGATGCACTTCAAAGTGGATAAGTTACAAATCGGATGCAACAGAGATATCCTGAAATCCTGATAATATAATAACTTACTTTTTAAACTCGAATTCTAATTTCCTTGCAAAATCAGCAGGTAATCTTGCAATTTCAATGCCTACAGCCTTGCTAACGTTTGAGCCTCCAGCTACTTGTACTACTAATTGTCCGACTCCACTTCCAAGATCGACGAATACATCTTTCTAAACATAAAAAATAATTTAAAAAAAAACGACAAATGTTTCACATCAGTTGGTTTCAATTCAGTAAGAATCATTTGCATCCTTTCATAGCTTGTTTCTCCATATGTCTGTGAAGAAAAGGCCTCATAGTGCTTGTTCAACGCTTTCTCATTGTCCACTGCTCTATTGTAGCAACGCGTTACGATCTGATGAAGCAACTCCTTCACGTTTGAAGGGCTTTCCCTTCTCTGAAAATGTGACATAATGAAAGCAGAAATTTAAAAAGAATTAACTCACAATTTGGCTCGTCTGGCTTAAGATTTTGTTGAACCTTTTTGCCAATGAGCGCACTTGGTCATAGCTAAAAAGAAATTACATTAAATATATGATATATCGAATCTCATGTCAAAATTTAAGAAGCCTAAATCCAGTAAATATATGGCTTTTATCCTTCCTTGAAAGGGTAAGCCCCGTTGAAAATTTTCCCTGGCAACACCTTTGAAGAAACGACTATTAGGCGATATGCCTTGAGAGAAGCCTTTGAGAAAATTTACCGTCGACAGAGATGGGGAGAGCTAATTGTAGCTTTAATTCCCCCGTCAGAAATGGTGATAGGTTGTGGTGGGGGAAGAAGAAAGCGAGGGGAGGAAAATTAAAACTGAAAATATTTCGGTGAAAATAGACAAAATTTGGTCGGTTTAATATAAATTTTACCCCACCACTGTTGAAACTCAACCAAAGCTTACTTGCATACATCAACATTCTCAAGCCGACCCTTCAAAGATTGTTCCAAATCGGGGAAGTGAACAAAGGAAAGACTAAATTTAATGGATGCATAACAATCCAAAATAAAAAATGACATACCGAATTATGTCCAGCACCTCCACACCAACTGCCGAACCGGCTTCTCGACCAGCACTCCAATTCCAAATGACTGGCTGTGCACCGTAAGGGCTTTGGAGCTTGATTGGTTTTCTCTTTTCTTCCCCGTCTTTGAGAGTAGTATTCATCGCCTTATTCCCATTTTGCACCGAGTGCGAATGGCTGTGTTTACGTTTTGTGGCACTTTTAATGCTTCCACCACTACCACCAGCACTATTTTTGTTTCTAGCTTCAGTGCCTTCCATTCGCGCACAGGCACACCTCAGCGCTATCGTGATTGGCGGAATGCTAACTGAAAAATATAAAAGTTAGCAGATTGTGTTATTTATTATTTTAAAAAAAGCGAGAGAGCTTAGATTCAAAAAGCTTAGATTCAAAAGTAGGCAATCCCGGAGAAGCTAAAATTTTCAATTGTCTTTCCTCAAACAAAGGTCAAATAGGGTGAAAAAAATGCGCTGAGCACGAATTTGAGCTCGGATTTTTTAAATTTCCGAACCCTAGGCCTGGCTTTCGCAAATTTTTCAAATCGTGGGGTTGAGAAAGACCAGGAGATGGCGAAGTGATGAGAAAAAAGGGACCAGGCCCAGGACCAGACGATACTTTATCTCCCGTGCATACGTCGGCAAGGGGGGGTTCAGAACCCCCACCCCTGCGCGCGCAAGAGGGCGGAAAAAGGGAAACCCCGCGCAAAATTTGAAAAAATGTTAAGTAAAAATGCAATAAAATTCTAATTTTTGTTTTTTTTTCAATAATGGTGAAATTTCCCGTGGAAATCTCAACTTTTTAGACCAAAAAATCGATAGCTTCATATATGGTCAAGATGAATTTAAGATACAAATCAACATAATAACAATGTT
>JAEHOM010000792.1:0-10173 GCA_016433075.1 Hoplolaimus columbus | reverse complement strand
CTAATAATCCTGACTTACTATGATGTAATGAAATTGCATCTTTATTTAATACTACTAAGATGCTAATAATCTTGACACACTATGATGTAATAAGATTGCACCTTTATTTTATAACAAAGGTGCAATCTTTGATATACGCACTAGGCTCGGTGGCAACGCCATTCCCAAACCAACTGTCATCCCAAACCAGCTGTGACCCACCCCAAACTATTCCCACAGCAAACGGGACCACTAGTTTATTATATCTAGAAAAAAATTTGCCCACTTTTTTTTGCACCGCCAGAATTAAATTCGGTTGCATATGAGCGCGCTTGAAAGTGTGACATTTGTGGTGCGGTTTTTTGTCGGCTACAAAAGTATGCATTGCGTTTTTCAAAGTTGTCCGGGAAAATTTTTTGGTTCAGCGGTTTTAAACCGCGCAACCCGTGTTTTTTTGAGGTCGTTTTTTCGTTTTTCGCTCATAACTTTTTAATTTAGCTTTTAAAACCTACCAAAACCTTTAGTAGGAATAACCTTTAGACTGTTGGCTATCGATCGGTGTAATATATGTTGGGTCAAAATTCGGTTTGCAAACCGGTATGGCTGCGACAAAAACTAGGACTTTTTGCGCCGAAACGGTTTAAGTGCTTTCTGAGGTGTTTTTTGTTGTTGAAATGGATTGATTTCTTCTACTTATAGGTTTTCGTGGACGAGGAACACGATGGGCACATTTTCAGATTTTTCTGATCAGTTCTGATCCGAGGTTCTGATCACTGTCACTGATCAGAAGTGATCAGACGGTGATCAATTTAGTTTTTTGAGCTGATTTCGCTTATTTATAGTTTTTCGTGGGCGGAGAACACGATAAGAACATTTTCAGAATTTTCTGATCAGTTCTGATCAGAGTTTCTGATCACTGTAACTGATCAGAAGTGATCTGACGGTGTTCAATGTTGTTTTTTGAGCTGATTTCGCTTACTTATAGGTTTTCGTGGACGGAGAACACGATGAGCACATTTTCAAAATTTTCTGATCAGTTCTGATCTGAGATTCTGATCACTGATCAGAACACTGATCAGAAAAAATAAAAATGAAAAAATGCAAAAAAATAAAAATTAAATAGAACACGAATGGTAAAAATATTAGAATGAACATTAAGATAATTTCGGGATAATTTCGGATAATTTCGATTTTGTATTATTTTTTGATAATCTCTGATGTTAAACTTTGGCTTGCAAATCCAATATTAGATTCTGGATCGGTGTACCCGAAAACCTCCCAGTTCAAAAATCAGGCTGAGATGTCAAATTTGTGACTTTGGTCATTTTGCTTTTTAAAAAGTATTTAAACAGTTCATTTTTCTCTTTCCCTACTCATTTGCTCAATCCTTTTCATTTTTTTTGGTCTGCTTGTATGTTTGTACCATGTATATGTATACATATATTATACAAATATATGTATACACTTTATATATTCATACATGTATATACATACATGTATGCATATACATGTTATTACGTGTATATATGTGTGTATAGATATATATATATTATTTACATATATATATAGGTTATAAACTAATGGTTTTCTCAATTCAGATAAAAATTCTTTTATACATTTATACATAAAAATGCCTTCCAAAGAGTGGCAACGTAAACAGAGAGACAAAGAACGTCAACGACTCGTGCGTGCTTCTTCTTCCGGTTTTTATTTGATGAAACGCTTCCGCTCACACAGTTAAATTTTAGAATTTGATACGACTACTTCAACACCTGCTACAGCAAGCGGTCATGGTCGATCAAGACGTTCAGCACACAGTATTGACGCAAGTCATAAAAGATGGGGATCTACGAGTAATTTGATTTTTTCTTCTTTTCTTTATGTATAATGGACACTTCAGCCACACAAGCATCAGTTGATGATTCTTCAAATCAACAATCAACACCTGAAGTGACTGCTACACCATCTACTTCTAAACGAAGAGGTCGTCCTCCTCGCACTACCACACCAGTCGTTGACGGTATCTTTTTATCAAACGCACCGTTTACAATGTTTACCATAATGTCTTTGCATCTTAGTTTTGAACTAATACGCAGCTTTTTTCATTCAAGTGTTTTGAATCTTAGTCCAGAACTAACATGCAGTGTTTAGTTTTTCGATTTACACGTTTGCCCTTAACTTGGATGCAATGTTTACCATTTTTATGATGTACCCCATATTCCTGAACTAAGATGCAAAGTTAACATAAAAGTACTTTGCATCTTAATCTTTAACAAAGATGCAATATTATACATTTAGCGTTTTTTCATCTTATTTCTTAACAAAGATGCAGTATTTCACAGTTTAGTGTTTTGCATCTTAATCTTTAACTAAGATGCAGTGTTCAGTATTTTTCCAATCTGCACCTTAGTCCAGAACTCAGATATAGAGTCTTGCATTTTTTGCATCGTTGCTTAGAACTAAGATGCAGCGTCAGTATTGTTTTATTTTGCATCTTAATCTGAATTAAGATGCAGTGTTCAGTTTTAGTAAAGTTTTACTTTTTAGTTTTTTCGCACCTTAATCTTGAATGAAAATGTATTTTTTTGTATTTTAGTGTTAAGCACCTTAAGTCTGAATCACTAAGATGCAGAGCTTATCATCTTAGTGCTTTGCACCTTTTTATTGATCGAATATCCAAAGTTTTACTTTTTAGTTTACCGCCCTTAATCCTAAATGAAGATGCATTGTTTAGTATTTTAGTGTTTTGCATCTTACTTCTGATTTACTAAGATGCAGCGTTTAGCATTTTAGTGCATTGCATCTTTATCTTTAACAAAGATGCAAAGTCTAACTTTTTCCTTTTTTCTTCTTAATTCATAACTAAGATGCATTACTCAGCATTTTAATGTTTTGCACCTTAGCCCTGCATAACTAAGATGCAGAGTTTAGCATCTTAGTGCTTTGCACCTTTTACTTGAACAAATATGGAAAGTTTTACTTTTTAGTTTTTTTACCACATTAATCCAGAATGAAGATGCATTGTTTAGTGTTTTAGTGTTTTGCACCTTAGCCCTGAATTACTAAGATACAGAGTTTAGTATTTTAGTGCTTTGCATCTTTACCTTGAACAAAGATGCAGAGTTTATCTTTTTACTTTTTTCTTAATTCATAACTAAGATGCATTACTCTGGATTTTAAAGTTTTGCATCTTTGTCCTGCATAACTAAGATGCAGAGTTTAGCATCTTAGTGCTTTGCACCTTTTTCTTGAACAAATATGCAAAGTTTTATTTTTTAGTTTTTTACCACTTTAATCCATAATGAAGATGCATTGTTTAGTGTTTCGAACTAAGATGCAGCGTTTAGTATTTTAATGTTTTGCATCTTTGTTTTGAACTAAGATGCAGCGCTTAGTATTTTAGTGTTTTGCATCTTAGTCCTGAACTAAGATGCAGTTTTCAGTATTTTTTGTATATTTTTGTTTTGCACCTTAGTCCAGAACTAACTATGATGCAGAGTTTACCATTTTGGTGTTTTGCATCGTAGTCATGAACTAAGATGCAGCATCAATATTATTTTGTTTTGCATCTTAATCTTGAACTAAGATGCAGTGTTTTTAGAGTTGTGCACCTTAGTCCTAAACTAAGATGCAATGTTCCCTTTTTTGTGATTTACACCTTTGCCCTTAACTAAGATGCAGTGTTTCGTATTTTTGTATGATTTACACCTTATTCCTGCCCTAACTAAGTTGCAAAGTTTTACATTTTAGGGCTTCGCATCTTTATCTAGAACAAAAATGCAACATTTTACATTTAGTGTTTTTGCACCTTAGTCCTGAACTAAAATGCATAGTTCAGTATTTTTTAATTTGCACCTTAGTCCAGAACTTGATGTAGAGTTAACCATTTTAATATTTGCATCTTAATTCTGAACTAAGACGCAGCGTCAATATTATTTTGCTTTGCACCTTAATCTTGAACTAAGATGCAGTGCTTGGTATTTGTGGTTTTCACCTTAGTCCCGAACTATGATACAGTGTTTAGTATTTGAATTTTTGGAACCTTAGACCTGAATTAACTAACATGCAGAGTTTACTGTACTATAGTAATTTGCACTTTTATCCTAAGCAAAGATGCGAAGTTATCTTTTTGAGTTTTTTGCTGAACTAAAATGCATTGTTTAGTTTATTAGTTTTTTGCACCTTAGTACTGCATTAAGATGTGGCGTTCTTAGTCCCGAACTAAGATACAGTGTTTAGTATTTGAATTTTTGGAACCTTAGACCTGAATTAACTAACATGCAGAGTTTACTGTATTATAATAATTTGCACTTTTATCCTAAGCAAAGATGCAAAGTTATCTTTATTGAGTTTTTTGCTGAACTAAGATGCATTGTTTAGTTTATTAGTTTTTTACACATTAGTACTGCATTAAGATGTGGCGTTACCATCTTGCCATTTACCTTTCTATTATAGTTACGAACATTGATGTTGTTACGGCAGAACTTGACGATGCAGACTTAATGCCACCGCCAAAAATGCGGCCAACGAGAGTATTGCCAAGGCGAACAACAAGAGGCAAGCCTCCATCCCGCTATTCTCCAACAAGTTCGCCAGCACCACAGAAAAAATGGCCGCTTCCCAAGCCTGAAACTGCCAAGTGTAAAAACGACCATAAAGGACTTGGTTGTGCAGCCAACTCTGCTGGCCATTTTCCTTCTTACTACAACAGGTATGTGCAATAATAGAATACATTAAAATTTGTTAACATTACTATTATCAATTCTCAAAAATGATAAATGAAAAATAGATACACAAATACTTTTAAAACTACAAATGTCTTTCTAAGTTTGGCTAATGGAACTTTAATCTGTCCCAACGACAATGCAATTTGTTTGGCGAGTGAACACAAGTTCTCTAAGTGT
This sequence comes from Hoplolaimus columbus, assembly GCA_016433075.1. NCBI lineage: Eukaryota > Metazoa > Nematoda > Chromadorea > Rhabditida > Hoplolaimidae > Hoplolaimus > Hoplolaimus columbus. Next base: position 5,290 of record JAEHOM010000792.1, on the reverse strand, counting down.
TGTGCTGTGGGCAAGGTTGATTTGGCCGACAAATATGATGAATACAACAATCGTCCTGACGAACTTACTGCCTTAATGTTTGATCGACAAGAAGTGTCAAAACAATTCATGAAGCTAGCAAAATTGTACAATGATGAGTTCTCTTTTGGTGCACTAAGAACCAAACAGCAAAATGTGCCAGGAGGAGTTCAAGCATGTTGTTTTGCATACTGCTGTTTGATTTTTGTTTTTTATTAGGTTGTGAAGATCAATGGACAGATTACATACGCGCTCAAAGGGATTCACCCTACTGCTGACCCTAATGCACCAGAGGATGACAAGTATCGTCCATTGCAGCAATTGTTCACACTCGACGTTGAAGAAGGCATGCAACAGCGAGCAGAAAAACTCGCAACATACATTGGCAAATATCGTCACCTCAAGCCTGATACCGTGAAGGAGATCCATAGAATTCTGGATTCTAACCACTGGATGGCAAAGCTTTTCAAGAATGCTAAGCAGATCTACGATGCGGCGAAGACACAGTATGAAGCAGAAGGTAGACAGATGCCTCGCTTTCGTATTAGGCTGCTGACAAAACAAAGGGCTGTTGAGGCAGGTGTTGAAGGAGCAGAACGTGTTCATGATCGGCAGTGTTTGTTGCCTAACGAACTTGGAATGCAGCAACTGGCTACTGTAATTTTTTCATTTAATTAAAAACAATTTTGCCATTTGGCTTCTCAAATATTCAAAGAAATACTTTTATGTTTAATTTTACATAATTTCATTCTTTAGGTTTATTTAGAAGACAAAGATCAAGACCCCACCTTACCGATGACCAAAGAGCTGGGCATTTGTTTAACCGGCAAAACTGGTGAGGAAATCGAGATCCCATTCTGGGACAGAAATGCAGAACCGGCTTTAATGCCGCTTATTTTCTCACGTGGTCAAACCGGATATGAGCAGTCTATTCCTTTAAAGAAGACAGATCAACAAGGTGAAATGTTTCATGTTTTTTGTTACTACTTTCTTTATAGTTAACGAAGATCCGCAAGATGCCTATGAAGGTGATGAACTTGGCGAAGGAGAACAGTTATTGATGGAGGGGGAAAAGAAGAGCCGTGCATTTGTGTCCGCTACTATGTTCTGGCGGTATATGATGCAAATTCGCTCACCAAAAGGCAAAATCACACGTGATTGGCGCAGAAAGCATTGGCTTTGGAATTGGAGAGGCCAGCTCAGCGAACTCTTTGTTTGCACAGTTGTTAACAGAATTGAGGCGCATAAGTACCAGGAAACGAAGAAACATCAGATAGGACTTCGTGCTGCACTCCCACAAGCTCTTATTGAGGCTATGGATAAGAAAGCCAAAAAAAGTAACTATTATTTAACTTTTTTGCATAGCATTTACAAAGGTGCAAATGATTGCAACTTTATTCATACAAATCTATATAAAATTTGAAAGAAAGAAAATAAGAAAGAATACAAAGAATGGAGTCTTCCTCATACATTTCAAGCCAAATTTTAAGGCAAAAGGGTTAACACCTTTGTTTTTATAGAGAGATACAATGAGAAATTCGTAGAAATTACAAATGTTACTAGGATATGCAAATGCTTATTGTAATCTTTATTATGCTAAAAATTACAGTGGGATGGAATGGTGTGGGAAATGTTTACATTGCCCCTGAGCATATTCGTGGATCCAGGAAGTACTATCAAAGAGCTTATGGCGATGCCATGGCAATTTGTCGGAAGTACGGCAAGCCACATCTTCTTATAACTTTCACGATGCCAGCCGACTCACCTGATATGGCTGAGATGCTAAATGAAGACCAATCCTGGAATGATCGCTGCGATGTGGTCGGCAGGCTTTTTATCGACAAAGTGAAGGAGTTCAAGCGTGATATTGTTGAAAGAGAAATTATGGGACCTATTGCCGCATGGTTTTTTTCGGTTAACTTGCTAACAATTAAGCTAAAAACCGGGTTTTTTATATTTAGGTTGAACATCAAAACAGAGGTCTTCCTCATATTCACTTGTGCGTCATCTTGCGCACGCCTGATAATAAACCGGATGACTGGGACGATACAAATGATGGTTTATGGACACCGACTACACTTACTTCAGAAGAATACATCAGCGAATACATCAATGCTGAATTGCCAGAGCTTCCATCTGCCAAAGACAAAACCAAGGGTGCAGCACTGCAGAATGACTATTGCTATTTGGTCAAACAACATATGTACCACACTTGCTCTGACAGCTACTGTGGGGGAGCAACGGGCAAATGCACTAAAAACTTTCCTGTATTTCTTATTTTTTTACCCATTCTGTTTTGTTTTTTTAGAAACCTTACTCACTGCATAACATTGTCACCGATGAAGCCTATCCAATGTATCGTCGACGGCCAAATGCGCCATCCGAAGAACATCGACAACTGGATCCACAACTGTATGGCTTTCCACATTTACGACAATTTCATGGTGCAGAAATCAAACTGGATAATGCCTTTGTAGTGCCACACAATAAATATCTATTGTGCAAATACAGATCTCAGTACGTTTTTTGTTTTCCAAGCTAAATAATTCCATTTACTTTATAGCATAAACGTTGAATGGCTAGAAGGAGATGCGTGCATCAAATACGTTTTGAAGTACATCACAAAAGGATGCAACATGACTTTTGCTGGAGTTCGAAATGATGGTCGGGTGGACTTTGATGAATTCGAGGAGATCAGAGCAGCCAAGTTCATGACTGCTAACGAAGCTTTTCTGTCACTTGTAGGATTTCCACTGGTCCAGAAAAGTCATGGAGTAAGTTTGGAGATGACATGTATTTTTTCATCTTATCCTCATTAACAGAGATGCAATTTTTAGTATTTTAGTCTTTACACCTTAGTCTTGAACTAATTAGATGCTGTGTATGTCTCTTAATGTTTTACACCTTTGTCTTGAACAAAGTAAGAAGCAGACATTACCATTTTGTTTTGTACCTTAGTCCTGAACTAAGTCAGATGCTGCCTTTACTGATTAACTTTTTTGTCCCTTAATTTTAAACTAAGATGCAATTTTTCAATTTTACTGGTTTGCATCTTTGTCTTGAACTAAGATGTAGTGATTACCTTTTACTGTTTTGAACCTTAGTTATAACTAAGATGCAAGGTTTACCATTATAGTGTTTTGCCTCTTTATCTTGAACTACAGTGCAGCCTTTTTAATCTCATCCACTATATCTACAGGTTGACGTTCTGTATGTACACTTACCAAAACAAGTACCAGTTGTCTTCGCAGAAGGAGCAGAAGAAAAGACTGCCTTACGCGAAATGGCACATATGCAAGCGGGTATAGAAAAGAAGACGCCTCTCACTGAATATTTTACGCTCAACCACGAATTGTATGCGGAAGGACGAGCGGACATTGCGAGTCTTTTCACATATGCAACTGTTAACAGTCATTTTCGTTGGGATAAAAACAACAGGATGTGGGCTGAACGAGTTTATGCGAGCAAACGCTTAGTCAGAATTGGTTCGGCAGCTCCTGGCAATCGCGAAGCTCAGGTTTTGTTTACATTTTATCATTTATTATGTTACGCGCCTATACTTAAGGCTCTACGTGCCCTTCTTCTCCATAAACCGGCACCTCGCCGATTTGAAGATCTAAGGAAGAAGACTGACTATCTTGGCGACCCGAATGACCTCCAGTTGACTGATGACGACCTGTATTCCACTTTTTGGGAAGCAGCCGTAGCAGAAGGACTTTGCCAAGATGACATTATCTGGGATCGAACAGTTGACGATGCAATGCGCTCCATTCGTGGTTCACCTCAGAGCCGTGTGCGCTGGCTCGCTGTGTTCCTTGCAAATGTGCGGCCTATATCAGAACCACAGAAGATCGTGGACAAATACTGGCATTACCTAACGTCTAAACATCCAAAAGATGACGAGAAAAAGCGCATTTGGAAGACCATTGAGTACTTGCTGCGAAGAAATGGAGTTCATCCGAACGAAAATATCCGTGCAGATGGAACATATGAGTCAGCATGCGAAGCTATCGGCTTGAACCGCCCTGATGATATCGAATGCGCCCCTGACTACTGGATTATGGTACTATTTAGGCCATTTTTCTTTAATTTTTAACGATTTATCCCTGTTAGGCTGAGTATGATCCCGATGACTTTCGTTTCAATTATTTTGGTGATCTAGCTGAAGATGTTGAGCATATCTTTACTGATGGTCTTGGATCCAATTACGAACAACGCTATGCTGCCTGCAAGGAGAAACAGAAACGTTTCATTGATGAGGTTTTACAGAGTGTTCGCGATAAAAGGGCTGATAAATTGCCTGAACATCGGTTGTTTTTCCTTACTGGAGATGGCGGTACCGGAAAAACATATGTATATAATGTAATTTATTTTAATTTGTACACTTTCACATTGTCACTTAATAGACACTTATTGCCGGTCTTCGCCAGGAACATGTCAATACTATGGTCACCGCATCTACCGGCATTGCCGCAACACTGCTTTCTGGCGGTCGTACCCTCCATTCACGCTTACGGATTAACAAGGACGTTGACTCAGAAAGTGTGCCAAAATTTGATGCCAACTCTGCATTTGCGTCATCACTGCGTAAAGCTGAAGTCTTGATTGTTGATGAAGTCAGCATGATGCACAAGGATGTTCTTGGATATGTTGATCGCCAGCTGCGGGAAGCCCATAAGTATAGCGATCCAGAGGACGCTGAACTTTCATTCGCTGGAAAGGTGGTTTTATTGCGCAAAAAATTTTGTGTTATTCTATTGTAGATCGTCATCCTCGGCGGCGATTGGAAACAACTTATGCCTGTTGTACCAGGGGCCAGTGAAATGGGACAATACGTAGCATCTGTTAAGAATGCGGATTATTTCACATTGTTCCGACAACATCGGCTGACTGAAAACATGCGTGTCGACTCGCAGTCGCAACAGTGGTTAAACCAATTGCGCAAACTTGGAACCGGTGTAACGAATGATGAATTTGGCAACATCAGATTGGATTCGAAAATGTGCGCGAAAAGCAAGGATGAATTGATCAGACATGTCTTTCCTGACGAAGTGCTGTATGATCCTCCGAGTCATATCGACACATTAAGTGGACGCGCCATCCTTTGTCCAACTAATGCAGAAGCTTTCCGCTTGAACAACACATTGATGGTAAAAATCCTATATTTCTTAAACACCTATATTTTTTATTAGCATAAAATTCCTGGCCAATCCCGTACATACACTTCAATTGATGCCGCGTTACCTGATAACTTGGATGATATGTTGGCAGT
>JAEHOM010000791.1:0-10140 GCA_016433075.1 Hoplolaimus columbus | reverse complement strand
GTTTTTATAGTCATTTGCTTTCGTTTCAGATTGTTTTAACTGAAACTCGATCTCGCCAAAATAATTTGGCATTAGCCACTTGATTGAATGAAACATACGTGACCATGGCCATGGTTCTATCTAAGTATCTAATCTACTGTCTGATTTAAAGCAAAATGAAAAAAATGAGTGTAAACCTGTAAAATAATTCGAAACGAAAAAGCTGATTGGCTGATTTGAATTTGTTTATTTACTAGATTCTGAATTTGAATATACATACTGTCTGTAGAATCTGAATTTAGACGAGTAGTAAAAGCGCGGACTGCGGACTAAAAAAATCCGAGCTCGGATCGCGGATTCGTGCTCATGCCCAGCGCACCGAATTGCCTATGAAGTGGTGACACAGTGAAAGTGCTGAATTTTTCGACTTTGAAAAAATTCAAAATTGAAAATTTTCAAAAAGTTTGCGAAAACCAGGCCTAGGTTGTGGAATTTCGAAAACCGAGCTCGGTTTCTTGTAATCAGCGCACCTTTTATCCTATATTTGACCTTCATCCAGATAAAAACGATTAAAAAATTAAGGGGACCACAATTTTCCGGGATTACCACTTTTTTCAATGGATGGGAAATAGGCGAAAAAATGGCACCATACCCTGTCCCTTTGCCAAAGTTTTTAATAATGCATTTTTAGCGATAAATTTTCAAAATTTTTGCGGGATTCTATCATTCTAGTCTGGCTGCGGGACTCCTTCCCCTGCCAAATATGTCTTTTTTAAAGTGTCTTTTGAAAAGACTCCATTTTTCTCGTCCACACAATTCAAATGATCTATGATTTATTTTCAGGCGACAAATTTAAACAATGTCGTCGCGCGATTTTCGTTCAACAGAGCGATCGCCTCTATTGAAGTCCACCAATCGCGCATACAGTCAGACGTCATCGCGCGAGGAGGCGCGGCCCACTGACAACATGGACGACAGCAGCGGGGTCGGCAGTCCGCTGAACAGTGCCGCGTTTGTTACGCCTTCGTCCTACCAGCATAGCGGCACGCCAATGATGTCGCGCACGACCGCGTCACGGGAGGATCGCGCGCCCATCATGCGCCACCACCACACGCAACAGCAGAACGACGGGGATGATGACGATGAGGACTCACCGTTCAACAAAGGTCAGTTTGTACAATTAGATGGGGATCGAAAGCTGATGAGAGCACTGTTTTTTCCGGAAGTGATGGAGAAAAGGAGATTCCGAATCTGGTCATGGACGAATCTGGTCATTTTGGATTTTATGGAGTTTTTATTGACGAACAACATGAAAGCGTATGTGCCCGTTGGGCCTACAAGTAGATTACAACTTGAACACTTTTTTGCCCAAAAAGACTTTTGGTTCAGGAGTAAAAAATTGCAATTTTTGTAATTGCTTAAAGCTATTGATAAACATGGTACCGAATCTCTTCGGTTTTGGGATTTTTGGGGTCAAACTTTATGCGTAGTTTATGCTTGCTGTGATTATATCCATTTGGGATCCGGGAGTTTCAAAAACTTTACCTACCCTGTAGCGCCTTTCAGCGCCGCAGGATCCAACCTTCAACCTATATCAGGATATATGCCGAAAATCAAAATTCGGCGTTAGGGAGATTATGAGTTATCACAATAAGGATCCAGATCGGAAAAATAGGTAGTAAATGGGCCATTTTTTCAGGTCCGATGGTAGTTTGTCGTGTGTGTGAGGCGGAGATCTCGTTGGAAGGCAAGACCAATCAGCATGTTGTGCGATGCCCACAGTGCAGCGAGGTTTGTTATTCAAGAAAAACGACATTTCAACCTTCGAAAGTTTTGGGCGTGATGGATCAGTTGCTATAAAAAACTTCATTATTATGATAATGCAAATTTCATATTGTTCTTTGCAGGTTACTCCGATCAGAGCCGCTCCACCCGGCAAGAAGTATGTGCGCTGTCCGTGCAACTGTCTGCTCGTCTGCAAGGCGTCCTCCACGCGCATTGCGTGCCCGCGCCAGAATTGCCGTCGCGTGATCACGTTGGCTGCCTCGTCGCCGGTTGGGACTGCAATCCGCGCGCCAGCCGGCACTTGTCGTGTGCAGTGCGTGCACTGTCTGGAGATTTTCATGTTCAACGCGTTGTCCAATGCGCCGGCAAACTGTCCGCATTGCAAGAAAGTGTAGGTTTAGATTAGAGAATGCGAATTGTTTCTAATCTCGATTGGGATAAAACTCAAGATCTCTAAAAATAGGTCTAAAAATAAAAAATTGCGATTTTAGAGTTGTTACCAAGTTAAACTTATTCAAATTTGAGCTTATTGAAAATTTATTTACACTTTTCCATTTCGTAGTTTAAATATTATACAGTTTACAATATTGATAGTTGATACCTTCTCTAATTCCTCATCATCCATTCTTCTTTTACAGACAAATGCAGATCTGCAGATTCCTACAATTCTTGAACATTTCAGTTAAAAAAAAATCTCTTAATCGGATTTAGGAAAATGTATTAGCCAAAAAGTATATGTGTGTATTCATACAGGGCCGTAACCAGAAAATTTTTTTCGCGTTTTGGGAGGGGGGGAATCCAACTTTTTATTGCATTTTTACTGACAAATTTTTCGAAAATTTTAATTTTCTTCACAATTTAGCGGTTCAGGGAGGGGGAATTCCCCCCTTTCCCCTGGTTACGGGCCTGTGTACATACCTTTAATTTTATCGATAAAACTTCCACATTTTAACTTTATTATGTTTTGTAACAGGTTTTGCGATTTTTTTTTCTAAATACTTTCACTGCAATTTCCGGAGTAAATAATTTTTAGGGTAAAGAAAAGTAAAGTTGGAGGTGATATATGCCAAATTTTAATGGTAATTTTTAAATAAATAATTTATTTCAGTTCATCAGTTGGCGTCCGCTTTGCGCGTTCACGTGCTACGCTGTTCGGTGTTGCCTCCGCAATTAGTCTGCTCATTCTCACTGGACTCATTGTGAGTTTTTTTTTTTCTTTTTTTTACATATGTTGAATTTCCAAAATTCAGTTTGCCACTCTTAATGTGGAAGGGGCTGGTCCGCTCATTTACCTGCTCTGGGTGCTTCTCTCACTTATCTCCGCCTACTTCCTCTACCGCCTTGTGTACTTTGCGAGAATGAAAGTCAGCCAGGTCAGGATGGAATATTATTTTCAGCAAAATTATGGTAAAGAATTTTCAAACGTTTTCGATTTGGTATATCGACTCAAAAAAAAGCCTTGAATATTTATTGCAAATATGTCTGTTTTATAGATGTATTTTAAAATAAATACATAGTTGCTCTTTCGGCTAATCCTGCGGGGTTCTATAAGTTATGTCTGCTCATTTTTATCGCTTTTTCTCATAAACTACAAAAAAAAATCGACAAAAAAGACACTGATTTGGCAAGCTATTTCACTTTTATGTCGACCTTTTTCGCCAAATCATTGTTGATTTTTTTATCGACATTTTTGCTGTTTCTTTTCTTTTACATCATACATCCTTTGAATTCACAGGTTCTCGGCCCAATATGAACCCAACATTCGTCGTCAGCATTCAGCATTGTCTAATTTGTACGCCCACCAACAATAACAAATAGCCGTGTGTTCAGTTCAAATAATTCCAACAAATCGCAAGACGTGTTATCTGTGTATACAGTCCAATGACATACTACTAATATGTATCCACGTATGTTATTTGTATGTGTCTTAACTTTCCTTACTCTCTGGTACTGACAACGGGAAGTCCCACCACATTCTGCGATCCAAATGCGCATTTTCACTCTCAAACTTTACAGTTTTCCAATCAGGCTTGGCCAGGAAAATTTTGCTGGAAGAATATAATAGCTTTCAGTGCAGTTTGCTCAAAAACCATTTGTAATTGCTTAAATTTTTGAGATATATTTCGGTTGGATAAGAAATGGTTTAGCCCCTGGCTATGGGCTGTTTTTCTTATTTTCTGACTGATTGTGTGGCCCATCTACTGCTTTGAACATATATACACATCTCACTCACCCTGACAATGAGTTCATAACCACCCACCATCTTCTGCCAGTGAATGTGTTCTTGTTCTGTCCATTTTAGCATGACTGACTGTTGTACCCATCATCTTTCTTCTGCCAACTGCTTCTCTGCACAAGAGGTATTAGAGTGGTATTAACCTCATGAAATTTCAAAACTATCGATTTTATTTATTTTTGATATTTTCAATGGACACATTTAAAAAATCCAAAAGATCCTTTCAAATTTTTAATTTTCTTTTTCTTGCACCTGAAAGGCTTTTTAATGCCCTCCTTCCCTCTTTCTCTGCAGTAGGTGCTATTGTAGGCAGGTGTCAGCGAGTACGCCCTCTAATAACATACTCCGATACTCCCCATTCCCCACCCCATCTCATACAATATTATTTTTAACAAGCACACGTTGTATAATTGCTATTTCCTAATCACATAAAATGCACATGATCGTTGATCGTTTTTGGGAGAGGGTTTGAGGATGAATCAGCCGCTTTTAGAAGGGCATGGTTAAAGGAGATGTGGGCGGGCCATACCGTTCATACGCATAAAATGCTTTCAATAAGACTAGATGATCTATTGATTGTCTTGATCACAATTCCCATTTTGATCGAACGGTTTTCCTTTGCCGAAAGCGAAGCTGATGCGCCATGTGGGGTGCCACCGTTGAACAGGAACTTCAGCAGATTTGACTATTTGGTAAAGTTCTTTTTTTCCAAAAAGGGTTTTGTACTGTCCGAAAACCCAAAGATACCGGAACAGCACCGCTTGGTTGGCGGCCTGGAAGCCTATCCGCATTCGTGGCCATGGACGGGCCAGCTGGTTTCGCTACAAACCGAGAAAAATGGTACTGCCACAGTGACGCACCGGTGCGGCTGTGCGCTGATTGATCGTGACTTTGTTGTGACTGCTGCGCACTGTTTTGCTAGAAGGTTCAAAAGCCAAGCTTTTTGGCATGGGTTCAAATCTATTACGATTTTTGTTTAGTCGTGTTCCGGCACGGTACATTGTGTTGCTGGGCGGTCACGAGATCTATTCCGGCAGGCCATACCGAGTGCTTAACATCAGCATCCACCCGCTTTACCAGATTGTGCAAAGTGCCTACGATGTCGCTTTGTTGCGGTAAACATTCTCGAAGGCCTTTAATCTTTAAAAATTTACCATTTTTATGCAACTGATTAATTTTAAGCTTATTGATAGAGGGCTTAATAAAGCATCCTATATTTTTCCTAATCTGAATTTCCATTTTGCCAGGATTTCACCACCTGCCAAATACAATGAAAAGATGTGGCCAATTTGTCTTCCTGTCCTTCCGCCACGAATCAATGGTAATTTTTTTTTTGGAAATTCAGGTATTTTACTAGGCCCTTAAGGTATGTGTGTGGTCACTGGCTGGGGCCGCGTTGCGCAGAAAGGGAGTCGCTCGCCGAACCTGAAGGAGATCCACGTGCCGATCATGGCGCCGTTCGTGTGCAATGACTTTCGGCACTATGCCGGTAATTCGATTTCAAACCAAAAAAATCAAATTTTCGTAATTTTAAAACAAAATCCACGTTGAGGTCGCATGCATATCGGCTCAATGCTTTGCGCGGGTTACGCTGGAGGCCGAGTGGACTCGTGCCAAGGCGATAGTGGTGGCCCACTACAGTGCCAAAATTCTATGGATGTTTGGGAACTTCAGGTAAGGTCTCATAAGGCCTCAATTTTTTTTCGAAATTTCGATCTTTTTCGAAACTCAATTTTTTTCTATGCAGGGCGTTGTCAGTTGGGGCATTGGGTGTGCACATTCGCGCTTCCCGGGCGTGTACACAAAGTATTGCATTTTTGAGTAGGGATGGGTGTTTGCGTGATCCATCTCAAAAGATCTGATCTGATCCAGGGTTTCTGATCAGGATCAGACCATTTTTGAATAGCTTTTGATCAGAATTAAATCGTTTTTAAGGGGTTTATGATCCATACACCTCTAAGAAATGGAAATTTTCTTATTTTGAAAAAAATTTAGCAAAATTTAAAAGACATGTGAAATATCCCGCGGAAATCGAACCAGATCCTGTTTTGGATCAGGATCAGTTCATTTTTGAAAAAAACCGGATCAAGTAAACACACATAGAGATCTGAATTTTGAAAATCCTGTATCTTTACTGTGGATTTTGACTATGGTTTGGAATCAAACTTGCGACTAATTGCGACTGATCCAAACTTGCGACTAAACTTGCGACTAGACTAAATCGAGAAGCGGCCAAATGTCTGGATCTTATCCAGAAAATCAAGCTTGGTTCCAGATTTTCCAGCTCAAACTCCGATCTCTATTTTTGTTATCAAACATATTCAAAAATATATTCAAAAAGTTATTTTCTAGGATGTTCGTGATGACACCGTGGATTCGAGCGGAAATTTGGCGACTTCGATTTCAATATCCGATACCCATCAAAAACTGAACCGTGTATTCCGAAAGTCGCATAATTTTATTAATGTGAAAGCAAAAATATACACAGCATATTAATATTAAACATCGTGAGTGAATATATTCTTATGTGTTGGTTTTGGGTTGTACCAGATGATGATTGCGGAGACCGGTTTCTATACCAAAAATTCAATTAATTGGTGAACCTTGAAAACTTTTTATGGAAAATGATTCAAAATCATCTGATGCAATATTGCAATATGAGAAGAAAGTGTTGGAATGATAGGCAATTATAGCTTTTTTAGAATATGAAGATTAGTATATATAGGCGCGTAGATAGAAAGAAGTTCGTTTGCTTAGCTTTATGCACTTGTTTCAAAACAGCTTATTAAATCAAAATTGATTTAAAGAAAAAAAAACATTAAGCCAAAAGGTTACGACTGAAATATTTTATGCACCACCAATAGAATCCAATGATTTTCGATTAATAAGAGATTAATATCTATGTGTCTATGATCGTTTTGACTAGTTTGTAAAAACCTATTTCTAAAATAATGTGACATAGCAGAAAATATAATGTGACAGCAGAAGATATGTCGTGAGTACTGAGTGAGTAGTGAATGACATGTCAACTTTTTAAGAGAAAGTTAAGTCTTCGGATCCTCAATAAATTGTTGAGGCGTAATTAAATCAACCGTTTGTCGTTTGTGTCATTCACTAGTTGGGAGATATAATGCATCCAAAATGAAACAAAATAATATAATATGAATATTGAATTTTAGTCTCATAATTCAAATTTTCAGAAATTTTTGAAACATTTTTGCTTTTTGTATTGGGGACAGAAATTGTTATCAAAACAGCCTCCGACGCGTTGCAGTGAACCGTTGCTCATAAGCTTCGTAGCCGGGCAGTGCCTGAAACTCTTTCTCCACAAACAGATTGCCCTCGTAGGTGATCAGCGTCAGGCACGACCCTTCAAGCAGTTCAGGCGTGAAGGCTTCCTTCGCCAAACAATTCTCATCCAACCGCAGGATCTTCAACCGTTCACACTTGATCAATGAGGACGGGTTCAGCGAGGCTAGCCGGTTACGCTTGAGGATCAGCTCAGTTGCTTGCAGTGAAGAAATCTAAAAAATAAAATATAAAGAAATGTGATATTATGTGGCTAATAAGGATTTGGACTTAAAACGAGCTTGACTAACTAATAAGGCCCTATAAGCCTTAAAGCCCTATAACGAGACTGTTAGCATTTTGTAATTCCCAACATTTGATGCTTTTTCCATTTGTCAAAATATTTCGACAACATAAGTAGCCTTTAGCCTGGCTTCCAACCTCATCTGGCAATGTTGTGATGGTATTTTCAGACACATCCAACACTTCCAGCCTCAACAGACGCGTCAGCACAAGAGGAAAGTGCGCCAGCTTGTTGTTGGAAGCATCGACTTGAGTCAGAGCGTTGCAGGCAGCCAATGATTCAGGGAGCGCTTCTAGTTGATTTCCTAAATACAAAGAACAAAGATATGATGGGTAAAAATCCAAACTAAATATAAAAATCTCACTTGACCTAAAATTTCCCTGAATTTCAACATGCCTTTGGAGATTTGCGTTGTGATTAAAAAAAATTGCATCCTAAAATTCTGCTGGTCAAATGTGTCCAGGGCAAATTATGAGCGGGTTAAAAAGGAGTGTGTAGAGCAATGTTAATCCTATAAATGATAACCTGAAAGACATTTCTCGACTCATCCAAAAAATATAACGGAAATTATGAATTCACAACAAGAAAAAAATTCCCTCCGTAACAAACATTGCTATACTGTATATTAAACTGATATGAAAATAAAAAAAATAAAAATAAAAAAACAAAATTTTGTCCCGTACCTGAAACATTCAGCACTTCCAATGTCCGCAGACAACCCAGTTCATCCGGCAAACATGTTAATCGGTTGTTCGCAATGTGCAACTGCTTGAGCATCGCAAATGTGCCAATGGAGGGTGGCAGTTCACGCAATTTATTGCTGCACAGATCCAGACTGCGCAAGACTGTAGAAAGCTGAAAGAAAATTTAGCCATTTAGGCTCTTATTAGGTGCAATTTAGATTTGCGCTAAAAGTAAATGGATCTTCCTTCTCCGCCAAATTTTTATTATTTTTTTTTTGTTTGGAATTAGCCTACGTATGCTTATCAGTTAGGCAAAGGCAACTTAAGCTAACTAAGAACTTAGGTTTAAGAATTTAAAATTTAGGCCAGAGTCAAGTTAGGCTTGTGCCTTTTGATGAATTTATGATTTTTGACAAAAAATAAAATCATTCTTTTGTGCCCTTTAAATTGAAAAAGACCGAACCGAACTACTAATTGGCGTTTTTAGAAACAAAAATTCATGGTTAAGGACTTACTAAATTCGACATTCGTTCCCCAAACTTACATGAGAAAGCACATCTCATTTCATAATAAACCAGTAATCATAATCAGGTGAATAAGTTTGACCTTTGACGTGGTGAAAATAACACTAAAAATTTTTGCGAAACAGGGTGCGTCAAAAATATTATTAATATTTAAACAAAAATCAATTAAAGGCAGAGACGTACTAGTATTTTTAGCAATTGAATAGTATTTTTAGCTAAAAAACTAACTTTGGAGTACTTTAAAACTTTCCAAAAATCATTTTGCTTTAAAACATAGAAATATTTTCTGTAAAGTGGATAAAGATGTTAACTGACGCCATGCAATTTTTTGGAAGAAATAAACTAACTGCGAAATTCGCGTTCTGAGAATTCAAAAAATTTTCACGATTTTTTTTCGATTTTAAACAACTTCAGAGACCTTTCTATTTTCTTATCAATTTTTTTTGGAATTTTGAGAAAGACAAGGTCACTAGAGTGAATCAGGGAGGGATTTGTCATGGTCATGGCAAGACCTGTTCAATGATGGCGGGCGGGACGACTTTCAGCCCTGTGCCCTTAAGCTGCAACGTACGCGTCTTCTGCGCGTGATCCACTTGCCGTTGAATCACTGAAGAGGATGGGCCACCAGCGCTTCCGCCGCCTTGTTGCCGTATCAGTGCAGCGGGCAACGCTTTTTGAAGTCGCGCAGCAGTGCCTCCACCATCCTTTTTTGTCTTGGACGACTCGTTGCCCATTTTATTGGCTAAAATTTTAAAGCGTAGATATGTTATAATTATTACAAAACAAGAGATGCAATTTTAGTGATTCCAGCAATGTTGATTAATTAATGGTATTGGGTTGGATTAGATCCGGAAAAAAGTACGGTCTGACTAGTACTTAACTTGCCATAACACCAAAGTGGCAAACGCAAGGAAAGGTAGTGGAAGTGGGAAGTGCAGTCTAAAACAAAATGAAAGCAATTGTAAAAAAAAAGTCTGGGGGTCTGGGCCATGTAGGTCGGACTACATGTTTTTAAAATTTTAATTTAGAACAGAGATGTACAATACAAACAGTCATTTCGAAAAAATAGAGGAGAAAAAGAAAAACCAAAATCACCTAAAATAAAGCTAAAACTAAAAGTCCAACAAGATTTTACGTTACATACAGTACTAACAAGTGTAAGGGTTTTTGGTGGTTCCCCTCCCTAATCACTTATCCATTTCTCCAGAGCCATTCCCCACCATTCACCATCTTCCATTCACGCATTCCCACGCTCCCTATCTCCCCTCATTGAAGAAAGATTGAATTTAGAGTCGCGGTCGAAATCACGATTTATGGGCGGAGTGGGAGAAGATCAAAGGG
>JAEHOM010000790.1:0-10188 GCA_016433075.1 Hoplolaimus columbus | reverse complement strand
AAATAGCCTTAATTCTATTAAATTTTTTGGGTTTTAGGCTTTTTATCTTTGAATTGACTTTTTGCAGATCAGGAACGCAGAGCGAAGAGTATGGCGCGGCAATGACTCGCATGAACAGAATTGAGTAGCGATTCTAAACGAGCGCCCCCAACACGGATGTGTCCTCCTCTGATGTTGAACACACCCCCTCACCGATTCCATTTCACCGATCCCTTGTTCCCTCCCGTCTTCCACTTTTTCGACGATTATTCGTTTTTCAAGCTCCTTTCATCTAAACAGACATTTTTCCTCATAATGTTTCACGTTCACCCCGACACCCAATTAAAGACCTTTCATGCATTAGTCAGAATGTGTATGGTTCGACATGAAAAGTGTATACTCAATATGCTTGTTCATACCTAATACAATTATGGCATGTCTTTTCCAATATTATGCATTTTCTAACAGATCTTTTGACATAACATCAAACAAAAAAATGGCGGACAAAGCTGCTATCTCTAAGCAGGAGATCAAGTTGCCCAACGAGCTGTTGCGCATGCTTGTCGATGCGTTACCGTTGGCCAATGTGTGTGCAACTGTCGGTCATCCGATTTCGTGCGCGTACGACTATTACCTGAACGCGCGTGCTCGGGTCGTCCACCTTATGGTCTGTAATTTTTAACATTTTGTAAAAAAAAACGCTAGAGATGGGACTTTTAGATTTCGTGATTCCGTATCGGGACTTGCCTATTTTTTGGGGCGGGATCTCGATCGGGATAATCCCAAAATTCCGATTTTCGATCCGAATCCATCGGGATTTTCAAAAAGTCCACAGTGTAAAAATTCGCAAAAATTTTCGGTACAATGAAGAAAGCAGGTTTAATGGAGCGGAATGGCCTATAGATGCCGCCAGGTAATTTTATATCAATCGATAGATTAATGTAAACATTTTTGTAACTTTATTTTTTGGACTTCAACACACTCCCCTCTTATGTGAAATATTCAAGCGTACACCAAAATGTTAGCTTGGTGGAGCTAATTACTAATTACTCATCGGGAAAATTTTTGACAAAAATTAGCCAATTTTCTTAAGAAAATTGGCAATTTTCCAAAATTTTTGCGGGCGAGATCCCGATCTGGATAATCCCGTATCCCGAAATCTTGATAATCCCGTTTTGACACAAAAACTCGGAATTCCGGATCGAGATCCTAAAAATTCCGATCATCTCCAAAAAATAAAAAACACCTTCGCATATTTAACAAAATTTTTTGTTAAAAAACAATTTTCGCCAAGGATATTTTCGACGAAAGCATTTTTATTTTTCGCAGTTTGACGGGAGAATTCCCGCTTCCCCTCTGGGTCACACCTCCTATGAGCACCAAAAAGACTGAACCACCTAACGATGGGTTTGGAAAACCTGCAAAAAAGGAGCTATAAAACAATTTTCAGACTATAACTGTAAAATTCACAGATGGTTGAACAGAAATCTCGGCAGGAACGGACGCTTGACCTCTACCAGCAGGCGATCGATGTGCGAGACAAACAGCTGCAGCTGATGAATGAACTGCTCGCGAACCCGGCGGAAGCGGACCGCATTGAGCCTCTTCTTGAAGCACTTGAAGACAAGCAAAGCACATTGAGAAAAATGGCGGAGGAACAGAAGGCACAGAGTCGCATCTATGGCCAAGCATTGGAGGAGATCATTGGCAACAGCAGCGTGCACTTCTGCTGGTAATGAATGATCATTGCTATTTGTTGTGAGATACAATTTTTTTTATTTATTTTTAACTGACAAAAATTTCTTACCATGGAAAAATTCATCATACTCTCAAATTTTTTGAGTGGGATTCAGCGACTGTGCAACCCCATTTTTTAAGGAGACGGGGATAAAATTTTTTAAAACTTTGTTAATAATCAACAAAATTGGTCAATACAGTCAAGAATTGCCAAAAAAAAATCCTCAGCTGACTCGGACAAATGGCTGAAAACCTCCAAAAATCGAGAAAATTAGCCAAAAATTGTCATTTTTTAGCCTAAAAATAATTATTTTTGAATTGACTTTTTTCAGATCGGGAACGCAGGACGAGGGATTACGGATGAGGCTATGACTAGCTGAACAGAATTGAGCAGCGATTTTAAACGAGCGCCTCCAACACAGATGTCCTCCTGTGATGTTGACCACAACAATTCCTCACCGATTTCTTTCTTTCTCCCTTATTGTTAGGAAGCCTATGAGTTCTTTTCTATAAAAAAAGGTGCAAAAAGAGGAAAATCCGACAAAAAAGTTGAAAACACATTCCATGCCTGGCACCAATAAGGTTAAATTCTCTGGCCTGATTTAGTTGCCGCCGGAAAAGTGGAAATGCTAAGGTTTCCGACTTTGTCGATGAATTTCGAGTTCATCCAATTAAAGATCCATTCAAGCATTAGTCAGAATGTATTTGTTCGACCTGTATTCACTATGCTTGTGTATACCTAATTATATTGTTGTGCCGTGTATTTTCCACAGTTAGATTTTTCTAACAGCTCTTGGCAGAATATTGGCATAACAAATGTCTAACAAATCTGAGATGACCACTGATCGAAAGAAGATCAAATTGCCCAACGAATCGCTGAATGAGCTCATCAGTGCTTTACCATTGGCCAATGTGTACGCAATCGCCGATCGTCCGGTCTCCCGCGCGTACAGCTCCTATCTGAGCGCCCGCGCGCGGCACATTCACAAAGTGGTTAATAATTTATTAAAAATTTGCTGGTAAAAATGTCAAATCGGGGAAGGCAAAAAAAAGATATAAAAAGTCAGTTTTTTGGCATAAGCAGTTAAATCGCCAAAAATTCGGAGAAAGTGCTCGAAGAAAAGTTGGCCCATAATAATGATGGGCCAATTTTTCTCCGAGCACTCACAAAATGGTCTGTAATTTTTAAATTGTCAAAAAATTTGAGACTTTGAGACTCACGTGATGGGCTTGAAAATTTACATAAAGTGCGACGCTTTGACCCCCTAAATATGTATAGATAAACACTACAATAAATATGCATCAATTTTTTGCCAAAGAGAAGGACAAAGGCATAACTAGGAAAATGGTTCTGAGGAGGAGGAATATTGAAAATTTTTTCGTGCTAATGAGCTGTTGCTCATCAACAACTTCATTTTTGGCCAAGAATTGGTATTTTTGTCGTGCTAATGAGCCGTTGCTCATCAACAACTTCATTTTTGGCCAAAAGTGTGTTTCTTAGCTTGCAGAAACGACCAAAAATTTTGCTCCCTCGACGAAAACATTTTCATTTCTCGCGGTCCGGAAATCGCGCCTAGAATTACCCATTGCCTTAACTCTGCTGTTTTTTTTCGGCCTCCTCAAAAAAATTCGTTTCTCTCCGTAAAAAGGAAATTCGGTCTGAAAAAACGATCACACTTGACTGTCGCCGGAAAATATCGCATATTTTCCGGTGTTTGCCCATGAATTTTGACTTTATGCACTTTTAACTGTAGAGTTAGGCACATGTCGGGAAGGAATGCACAAATTGTTCTTGTTTTCTCATTTCTAACGTTCTGTTCTCAACTTTCACTGTGTCATGTTCACCCGGATTAAAGACCTGTTCAAGCATTAGTCAGAATGTATTTGTTTAATCTGAAGAGTGTATTCACTTTTGCTTGTGTTTGTGTATACCTAATACAATTATGCCATTTTCTACCCATAATCCTCTCATTGTGTCTAATGTTCACACTCAATAAAAACTTAATTGGTCACAATATGTGTGTGGGTTCGACTTCGACGTGAAAAAGTGTATTTAAATATGCTTCTGCATACCTAATACAATTCTGTTTTCCAATATGACATTTTCTAACAGATCTTTTGACAATTGACATAATATCTAACAAAAAATGGCGGAGAAAGCGATCTCCTCTAAGCAGAAGATCAAGTTGCCCAACGAGCTGTTGCACTTGCTTATCAATGCGTTACCGTTGGCCAATGTTTATGCAACCGCCGGTCGTCCGGTTTCGTGCGCGTACAACTCCTACTTGGGCGCCCGCGCTCGGATCATCCGCGGAATGGTCTGTGATTTTATGATTTTTGACATTTGTAAAAAACTTCGCATAAATTTGCTTTTTTCTTGTCAAAAATGTTCGGCTCTAGTGCGTTTAATGCGTTTAATCAAAGGGACAAAAAATGAAGTGGTTGATTTGATTGGACCCCTAAATTGCAGTAGAGCCAATTTTCAATAAAATGTTCTCCTTTTTTGGCCACCAAAAAGGCTTTTATTTTGCGTCTCTTTTGTGTTCCCGCCCCCGATCAGATTGAAATTGGGTGCTCAAAAATGTTTTTCTAAGATACCAAATTTTATTAGATTGCCGAACAAGAGGGTCGACGCAAACGGACGTATGGCGTCCGTCAACAGCTGATCGATGTGCTGACCAAACAAGTGCAGCTGATTCGAGAACTGCTCGCGAACCCGGCGGAAGCGGATCGCATTGGTCCCCTGCTGGACGCACTCAAAGGCCAGGAACGCGCATTGGACAAAGTGGTGGAGGAACAGGAGGCACAGTGCCGCATCTATGGCCAGGCATTGGCGGAGATCACCGGGAGCAGCAAAACGAAGAAGCAGTACACCTCCGCTGGTATTAAAATTTCGATTTTTTTGAAAATTATAAGTGTAGTCAAAGAGTCGGAGGCACGCCGGCAACTCCGAAACCTCAAGAATTTGTAAAAATTGGTGAAAGTGTCCGTTTTTTTTTTGAAAAATTATATAAAAACCTAATAATCCCAAAGTTTTTTTGAGTGTGATTCAGCAACTATTTTTAGAGGAGTGGGGCTGCATTGTAGCCCCATTGTAAAAATTTAAGGAGCGAGGGGATTAAAATTGAAAATTTTCAATAAAATTTGTCAATACAGTCAAAAAATCGCCGTAAAATCCCTCTGCTGGCTCGGAGTAATTTTTTAGGTAAGCTCTTGTGAGAGTATTGGATGTCAGCACTTAAAAACCTCCAAAAGTCGAAAAAATTGGCCAAAAATTGTCTATTTTGGCCTAAAATGCAATTTTTAGGAAAAATGAAAAATAGTCGTCCTCAATAAATTCAGAAAGAAATCGCGCCAGCGATTCGCTAACAGAATTTTATGCAATTTGCATACAAATTTGATTTTCCCTTTTCAGTCAATGGCCAAAAGTCAAGCGAATCCTGAAGAAGTCCATAAGTCGGCGATAGCAGAATTGAGCAGTGTGTCTGAACGCGCGTCCACAACACGGATGTGCAGTGATGTAATATACAACAGTAACTTGAGGACTCCTCAGATCCCATTCCATCTTCGACCTTGCTTCTTTGGCCCTTTTTTCTCCATATATTCATTATTTGTAAGTCAAATTGATCAAACCAATTTTGCCGACTTTGAATGGGGGAAACGACGACTTGATAATTAGAAAAGACCATGTTTCTTGAAAGTTTTCTTAAGGAAGGTCGAACAGGGAAGAAATTGATGAACCTTAGACTCAAAAGCTCAAACCTTAAGCCAGGCATGGTTGATTTTGACAATTGACACAACCTGCTTAGGGGTAATCGGGTAAAATTTGAGAAAGATAGGCTGATGTGAGATAAGTTCATCACCTAATATTTTGCAGAATTTTATTCCATTCCCTTGTGCTGTGAGCATAATATGGCCTAGGGTGTGAGTTGACGGAGGTACACTAGATAGATGACATATATTAATGGAAAGGATGTGATTGACCAACAGAGCATAGAGATGACGCCTTCACACACATTCACACATACATCCTTCAATTGAATTAATCCCCATTTTATTCAAAAAAAACTAGGCTCTTTCCAACATTTAAATGTTTTCAAAAAAAGAACAAAACTTATTCGACTATGGAAAAATCATAAGATGTTTTAAAAGTTAAAACCGATCAAGTGTTTTTTAAAGGGTATGGTGTAAAGCAAACAAACGCCATGGCACTGAATATCACTTTATTAAATTTCAGGATTTCAGCAATTTAATTTGCATTTTTACAATAATAAAAAAAAATGTAAGAAAAAATCGAGCTGAAGTCGCTATCAGAGGATTGGTCACTTGTTCCGGGCAGCAGCATTTGGCGCGTATCCTCCGGCTCCGGGCACAACTTTCTGCCAGCCGCTTTTGTTGTCACCGCACGTTCGGCCTCCCTCCGCTCGAGGTTCCGTTTCAGCCGCTCCTTATGTGTGCCATTGCGCGTTGTTCCCCTTTTATTCGGCTTCGATGCCACGTCCATCCCATCCGACCGCGAGACCATGCCCACTCCATATCCGCGCTGAGTGTTCATACCACCTCCATCCACGTGGCCATCCAGCTCCACTACCTTCACGCTTAACCACTGGGTGATTTTTTGGTAGTCCCGTCAATTCCCTTAACGAAACAGTCTAAAATCGCCAAAAGTTTCGTCGCAATCGGCACCCCCAAATCTTAAAAATCCTATTTTACGAGAATAAAAGATAAAATTGCCTTTTTAGCCTGAATTTTTTTTTACCCAAATCCGAAAAAATACGGGATCCTAGCTTGAGTACCCCATCTATACCAAAACTCTAGATACGTTCCTGTTTCTTCCTCTCAAATCTCGCACCTTAAACCTTAACCCATGTTTGTTTTTCTAATTTTTTTTTGTGAATTCTTTTTTCTCTCAAAGTCAATTACCTCAACACAGGTTCAGGTTTACACAATTATTTTCTAAAATTTTATTACGCTTTGTTCCCTCCTTTTTATATTCCCCGTTTTTCTCCAAACATTGTTCAAATTTATCGATGATCAAAACATTTATGTATTAGTTAGAGAAATTTGAATGCGTATGTTACGCATCATGTGCACTTTATCGAACATATTGGGCTGCTGTTCAACAACAACAATTTCAAGCTCCCCGTAATAAGGCAAGCCGAATGTGTTCGTCTCCAGTCGTCCTTCATAAGAGGTAAAAATACGAAACTATTTTAAAATTTTCGGTTGTTTACCCGCTGTTTTTTTTGGACTTTTTTACAAAAGACCCGGATGGACCCCAAACATGGATCCCAACATAATTCGGCTGATAACTTCCGAGGTCTCGAATCTCGATCGCATTATAATCTGACATACAGCATACACTTAAAAATCGAAAAATATTCAAGATGGTCATCAAAGCAAAAAAAGACCGAAACCTTGCTACTTATCAGGATCAGATAAAGACAATCCAAGGGGGAACGAAAATTTTTCCATTTTCAATATTTTAAGAGTTACTTTTTTTAACAACCGATTGTGATAATGTGAACAAAAAACCTACCGTTAATCCATAATAATTACTCCAGTGCAACTATTTTTAACCCTCAAAAATCTGGAATTTTTAGTACCAAAATATGGATTCCCGTGGTTTTCTCTGAACTTAAAAAACACCATCTCGAGGAAATAAAAAAGGATATTCAATAAAAAAAACGAATTTTGTCAGCTCACTGGGAAGATGATGTCTCCCAAAATCTAAAGTCGAGTGTGGTAATTATTAGAGGGGGAGGGTAATTATCAAGGATTTTACGGAAAACAAAAATAAATAAATGGTCTAAAATTACAAGAAAGTAGATTACTAGAAAGGAGCCAGTGTACGCAAAAAATTGCCGTTTTGTTTACTAATTTCAATATTTGCCAAACTTTTCCCCGGCGGAGCCTGTTGGCACCGCCGGCCCTCCAAATTTATTTAAAGACCATGTCATCAAGGCCAATTCTACCTATATGCTTATCTGTGCTATTATCACCCCCTCCCAAAAAAATCATTTTACCAGTTTAAGAAGTCCATAGCTATTTTTTGGCCTAAAACATTTATTCTAAAAATACCTCTTTTCCCTATAATTTTCAGCAAATACAGACAATCCTTATCAGAAATGGTCTAAAATTCCATAAAATTTCCTTGGCGACGCCTGTCGGCACCGCCAACCAAAAAGGTTTTAAACTAATTTTATTCAACAATGACACTATAAAGAAGGAATGAATTTACATCCAAATTTAAATTGCTTACAATCGGCAAATGCAATAATAAAAGCAAAACAATGTTGAAACGGACAATAAATTAAATAGACAAAGTCCGAAAATCAAATAATCCTAACAACACGTTTACGATTTCTGATTGAATGGTCTGCGCGGATCTTTGTCGAAATCATTGCGCGTATCCCTCTGCAATCGTCTCTTTTCCCCAAAAATGCTCTCGATTCCGCTCGATGCTTGGCTTCCTCACTTTGCACGAGCATCTCAAATTGGTCAGGCACCAGGACAACAAAAAGCTCATTCAGACCAATGACGTCCCTGAAATAGATGAGACTTATGTGCTGTGCTAACCTTTAATTAGAGTTACAAATTTGATATTCAAAAATAGTTAATTTGAACAACATATCACATCCCCACTAACAGATACCTTTTGTCTCAAGTCTCAACATTAAATGAATTCTCTTTAAATGCCTTGCTCAGGATTCCAATATCAGAATCCATTATCTCACCTCCGATCTGCTGACTTCGACCAGTGGACGCGTTTCGGGCATTGACTCGGAAAATGCCTTCCCACTTTCTATGAACAGGTATTGACGCCGAGTTCGACTGATTGTCTGGTTCAATTTCGCAAAATCAAGAAGAGCTAAATTCGGTGATGGAATAAATACATATTAATAAAAATGCTCACACAACACATGCTGTATTCCGTTGAGTTGTGCCGAATATGTCGGACAGACAATTTGGGATGGTCGAACTCCGTGTTGGAACAGAGCATTCAGTATTCAGATGTGCCGCTATGAGGATGGCTTGACCCCAGTTTTTCCACGATGTACCACACAATTCAACCTGAAAATTCATTGAAAATTATGTAAAGCAATTTTACAGTTAGTGTAATATGATGCCCTGAACATTTCATCTCGCCACTCCCTATCGAGCAGGTCAGTGTCCACCATCAGCAACGGATCAGTGATCAGTCCCCGGTTGGGTCCTTTGATCAGATTGTCTAATCGAATGTCCTTGACAGACTCATCCGCTTCTGCTTTCATCGATGTCTAATTGTAAAAGATCAGATTGACCCTTCTATATTGCCGGATTGGACAGATATTGGCGCAGCCTGTTGAAGTTGACGTTCTCAAATTAAATATAATTAAATTGAAAAGATGATAAAGGCCTGCCCAAGCTGCTAGAAGATTCCATACAAATTTTTAACTAATAAGTTATAGTACTAACCTACTTACTAAGCTTATGTAAAATATGTAGAATCTCGAAATTTTAATTCGACCCGAAAATAAGAGTTCTATTCGAGCATTGCACAAAAAATTCACTGAAGAAAACACAAAAAACCGGGGTTCTATCACAAATTCATATGGGTTATGTATGCACTTACGCACATTCGAGCCTTTTCAGTTTCGACCTGTACCAGGGATGTAATCGATTTGTGTAAAAAAATCGGAATTCCGATGAGCAAGAAAAAATCGAAAACCGGAAATCGGAATTCCGATAGCCTTCGAAAAAATCGGCACTCGGAATTCCGGTGTCAAAAATAACCGGAAATCGGAATTTTTTTCAAGCAACAAACTACCTAATTCTCAAAATTCAATATAGAAAAATTGCGTTCAAAAATACAAATTTTCGTAAATTCTCGGGTTTTAAACAATTCCGTAAATCACTGCAAATTATTCATGCCTTCAAAAATGGGTTTTCATTTAACAATGATCTACAAGGCGCACAAAGAACTTCATTTTCGTACCGGGTCTTGCCGGGCCAAAAGTTCAAGGACTCAGGACCGGGACTAATACTAATTGTGTCTTTGGTCGGGACCGGAATCGGGGAAAATCAGGACCAAAAATCAGGACGTTTTAGTTGTTGTTTTTTATAACTTTATAAGCAGAATTAAGACAAAAATTAGGGAATTTTTGAAAAACGTACATAGAAGTTATTAGTAGGGCTGCAAATTATATGCTTTTAAATTCTGCCATATTAGCTTTTTATCTGGCAGCACTTAATAAAAATAAAAACTATAATTAAAAATAAGACTAGGAAGCATTACATTGGTGCGTGAAACATTGCATTAACCTTGTTATTTTTTCAAATTTAATTTTTTAATTAAATTTAATTTTTTTAGAAGTTTTTTAAATTTGATTTATTTTCCATAAATTAGAGATTATGTGCGCCAGTTTATGAACTGTTGCTCAATTAAGATTCTTAACGCCCATATACATTACCATGTAGGATGTATAATAA
>JAEHOM010000789.1:0-10188 GCA_016433075.1 Hoplolaimus columbus | reverse complement strand
TTTTTCTTTTCGTTTCGGATTGTTTTTCGGCTATGTAAAAATTTCTTTTGAAGCCTCGCCGAAATGGCACACCAGTACTAATAAGTGTAAAGTGTACACGACGGATTAGTAATCACACGACGGACCGCGTCGTGTGAAAACAAATGTGTAGGCATTTTTACTATGTAGACATTTTTGGATTAGGCATTTTTGTGGGGTCCGAATTATTCCCTATACATTTGTGTTTATGCGAATTCCCAGCGAAATGTGCAAATGTTATGAGCAATAGGATTCACCTGAATGCCTAATTGCTCGATAACAAAATTAGCATCACAAGATACATGTTCAGCTATTGCTCGATCAGTTACATTCACGTAATCTTCTGTAAAACAAAAAGTTATTGTTTGCATCTCTCAATTTTCATACCATTAATAATATCAGAACTCAGAAGAACAGACTATAAACAAATATACAGTCAAAAAAGCACAAATAGGATTAAAATACAAACCAGGATCGTATTGTATGCAACGCGATACCGAACATCTTGATCATTACATGGTTTCGCTGTCCTCAACGTCTTTCCCGCACTTCGTTTATGCGATACGGTAATAAAGTACAAATTACGACTGTTCAAATAACGTTTAAGCTCAAAATCAGACACGTTATAAGAAGGAAAATCAGATGCTTCTCTGAAAATATTTAAGTAAGCTATTTAATATTGCTCGAGCAGACAGCGGATAGAAAGTTGAAACGAACAGGGAGTTGAAATGATTGAAAATCAGAGAGAAATTGGAACGAATGTAATCAAGATGATTCATGTAATGAATAATTTCATATACTTTTATTCATTTATCTAATTCTCCCTTATAATCCCTTTATGGGAAAATAATGTACCCTTTCCCCTTATAAGAAAATTAAATAAATATGATAAATGATTTCAAGGATTAAATGATTGATTAAATGATTTCAAGGTAAAAATAAAAAAATTAAGCGAGCGCAGCATTTTTACCGCGAGCAATCCGCACATACCCCTTGCGGAATTTGATGCTCTATCCGGAAAAAATTTCGCGTTGCGTGCGCCATAAGGGGTTCAAAAAAACGAAAAATGGCCAAAAACTGGCCAAATTTTCGACCCTGCACAAAATTAGTGTGCAGAAAAGTGCATTAGCATCATGAAGCAAAAAACGGAATAGAATCTTCAACTCAGCCCATTTCGATCTTTCATACAAAATTTTGTCCCGATTGGACGTCGGAGTGATTTAAAAAGTGGTTTCATGCCAAACCAAAAAAACAAAAATTTAAAAAAAAACTTTGATGTCTTCAGCAGTATTAATCTGCACTTTTCTCTATCAAATGAGCCTAATTTCATGTCGGTTGGTATGCGCAAGAAGTGGTTTAAAAATGAAAAACTTGGTTTAAATCGATCAAAAAAGGGGGACTGAACCCACCCCGAATCGTGAAAAATAAAAATTTTTCGGCGATCGAGAGAGAAAAATTAAAAATAATTTTCGTTGAAAATTTGATCAGTTTCCTTAACAGAAATTGTCTAAAATTTCAAAAAATTTCTCCGACAGGCGGCGCCATCGGCACCGCCGGCTACAAAAAATAAGTTTATAAATTATTTTATTCAAATTAAACAGATTTTTGAGTAGGTTTTTGCTCCAACAAGGTTTTAAAATGCATTTTTAGCAAAAACTAGCAGCTTTAGCCAAAAAAGATGGTCGACGAACAAAAAAAAAGTTCGCCGCGCCGGAAATTTTTTGTTCATATAGCCCCCGCCCTTGAATTTTTTTTCTCGTTACGAGGTTGGGAACAAACCATAGGTCATTATGGTCTAATGGGTTGGACGTCTTAATGAGTTGAACGTTGCACTTTAGTATCCGGGTTCTATCCCATCCATTTCATCAACGATTTTTGTGTTTTAAAATGTCAACGATATGTATAAAAATACATAAAAAGATTAAATGTCAAAAAAAAGTGTTTTTTAAACGCTTACCATTCATATTATCTCTCCCCCTAACCTCTGTATCCTAACCTACCAATTACTACATATATACAAATATATTATGCAATGCAAATCAGATCATCCGCTATTCCATTCCTTACTCCCTCAAAGTCGAACTAATAAGCATAGCGAGGCCACGCGCCATCCACACATGTGCACTAGAGACAGTGTTAAAGCATGGAAACGTTCGCGGCATGGTTCGTGAAGCAAACTGGTTATATGCATGAAATAGGAATTTCATGATTGATGATATGTGTTCAGTTCGCCCACTCCACACTCAAAATATGTTTGAACTTCAAATTTCCCGCTTAAAAATCAAATAACTTAAACTCTTCGCTATATCGTCAACTCCTTGTTTGTTGTCTGCTGGAACAGTAATAATAATTAGTATACCTAAAAAGCAATTGGTATGAAGTCCTGAAGGCATCCATAAAGAAATAATCTTTTTGACGTAATCGAACATCAGAAGTTATAATCGCTTGGTTAGAGAAATTCATCTGTGCTAATTCGTTGCGCAGATCAAGTAATTCCTTATAGCTTGCCATTGTTTTGACTATGTATTGGTGATGTGCATAACGCTCCTTTGATCTGACTTCTCGTACACCCGCAGCCATCAGAGAGTAAGTTGTCTTAGTCCGAGACTCCTAAAAATTAACAAAATATTATTTCTAGTTTATCCATTCAAACAAATAATGGTTTTATTAATTAGAAAAAAATCATCGGGATGCAGGAATTGTAATTTGGGCGCAGGCTGGATAATGGTGTTGGTGTTAAAAAATACTAACTTAATTCAGAAAATGTCCCAAGCAAAGGAATTTATAAAATTTTCTATTAGTATAACATAACCTTAATAATTCTATTCCTAAATAAAAATCTTGTCCTTTCGTCAACAAACACTTCAAAAAAGAATTTAATATTATATTTAGACATACCGGAACATATTCGTGCATTAGCGTTCGCATAACCTTTGGATGAGGCCAAAACCGTGCAACAGGGTTAAGGAAAAAGCTACACGCTCTGATTAAGAGCAACTAAAAAGTCAAATCAAAATCCTTTAAATGATTTATTTTACAACCATGTCCCTTTCACGTTGTGTAAAACGACTTCTAAGATAGGCTTTATGCTGAAGGCTCTGTATGTCAATTGTATCATAAACACGCCTGTCGATTCTACTTGATTGGTGAGAACAGTCCATCGTTGCAAGTTCACCTTCAACCCCTTCCTCCTGTTTGACTGACCGCCTCTTCCTTTTCCTAATAATTTTCATCAGTTTGCGTTTCTTTGCTGAATCTACCAACGAATTCAATGACCGTTGAGAAAGGACGGCACCACCTTTTCTGCTAAATTAAAATACAATTAGTGACACCACAGGAAGACATATGCAGTGATAACCGTTGAAGTGTGTTAAATGTCCGATGAAGCAATGAACTATTTGAGGCGGCTTCTTTCTCTCCTTCCTCTCCCTCTTTGTCGAATGGTTCTCTTTTGACATTAATACCAACAACAGCCCTTTCACCTTGTTCCTTTTCCTCAGTAGCATTCTTGTCATCTTTTATTGTCTTCAGGCGCGTACCCGTTGGGAAACTCTTATTTTGTTCTCTAAACTCAGCAATCATCTTATCAAGGACTTCATTAATAAGAGGATGATCTATTGTGTTGATCTCTGGTATTGTAATCACATCAATGGAAATTGGTGTCCCACGTTCAATCACTTCCATTTTCATTAAATTTAAAAATTGTTTTTTTGCAAGTGCCAGTAGACATTTCTTTAGCGATTTCCTATCAATCTAAAATAAAAATTAATAAAAAATAAAAAAGGGCAATTGATCCAACATATAGTTAACCTGAAATGAATAACCATCTTCACGTTCCTTCTCAGAGATAAAAGACTCGAGTTTATAACGCGTGACAAGAACTTTCACTTTATGTAAATATTCAAGTATACGGACTAATCTTTTCATTGAAACATCGCTTATCCGTAAAGTACCTGTAAAATGTTAATGTCTCCTAAAATATCTTTTTACTCTCACTTAAATTATGTGAAGGGAATTTTATTGTCTCGCCAAGTTTGTATGGGAAAGAAACACCAGTGATTGCTTCAAAACGTTTAGAAAATTCGGCTAAAATCTTCCCACCAGGTGCAAGATCATCATTTTTTACGTAATATCTAAAATATATATAAAATGATTTAGAATTATGTACTGTATTATCAGTAAGGCAATATTACTAGTGCTAGTATGTAAAAGACAATATAATCTGCAGAACTTATGGATGAGCAACCCCCCATACGCCTACGCGATAACCATTATTAGACAAATTAACTAAAAATCATTCGAAATTCGGAAGATCGCCGCTATTGACCTATTCATGCATCGAGAGATTTTGTCTAAAATGCCGATATCTCGAATCTCGGTATCTTATTGAAACATCACAAAATTTCGAAAAATCAAAATGTGATAATATAAAGCTATTTAAAGATCAGCGTCAGCGAAAAAGCCAGCAACCCAGCAAATGGCCCATCAAGGCAAAAATAAATAAATTAATTAATTAACAAAAATGCTTTCGTCTATAAGCTCAAAGCGAAATGTGGGAATTGGAAGGAATTTCTGGTGCAATGTTGTTAGATCAAAACGGCACTTTCGGCATAAGGTTTGATCATTTGATGGACAGCGCTCATGCCGGGAATTAAGTTATGAAACAGCAAGATATAAAAAATAAATTTAAAAATAAAAATTAATGATTTAGATAAAAAAGAAAATAAAATCAGGACACGTTTTTTACCATATCATAGGTGGACAAGGGGTGGGTTGACCCCCCCCACGCCTCGCAAACGTCTGAATTCTCGGATACCCATTCGTGCATTTTGCATATTTGGTATCATCATGTAGCCCAGGAAATCCTCTTTTTAAAATTGCATTCCTTTTTACATTCCTTTTTACATAGCCACTGTTTAAAAAAGTTATGGCCAAATTAGTAAATTTCGTAAAAACACCCCTTTTATGCAAACTTTGCGAATTGTGTAAAATTTGACTCGCAATGATTATCAATCGATAGATCACCTCAAAAGCCATCTGCAAGTGCACGAATTCCCACATCGGATAAGAAAATTCTCATCATTACTGATTTTCGCCCATTTTTCGCTTGTTTTAAAACTCCTTTAAAATCAAGGCGGATCCGAAAAATAATTGCATATTCATGCTCATTATCAGCTCGAGCCGTAGTGCTTGTCTTTTCATACCAATTGGGCGATTTGATTGGTCCGAAATGGTTTTTTCAGCCATGCCCGTGTAAAATGAAAACCGACTCTTGCTGACAATATTGCCTATAACTTTTTTTAAAAAGGTATAAAAACGAAAAGGAAGATGATATTTAAAAAATGACTCCCAGGGCTACACAATAGTATCAAATATGCTAGGGTTTCTTCAAAAATTTTTGACAAAACTTGGCAAAAAACAAAACGTAACTTTTTTTTATGATACGATCTGATACCTGATGTGTGTGTGTGTGGGGTGGGGGGAAGGGTGGAGGTGTGGAGAGTGGCAACATAGTGCACTCTTGCCAATGTCTTCATTCCCATAATATGCCTATGATTAAACATAAGAAACATACTTAATGAAGCGATGTTTTCCTTCCATTTTTTGGAAGGTTCCAAAATGCTCAGGATATGCTCTAACCGCGCATTGGATGGATCCTGATACATTACGATTCCTTGAATTAAAATTAGGCATTAGAACAGAATATGCTAAACAAACCCAGCTTTTGTTTTTGCATTTATCCCAAGCTCAGTGGATATCTCGTATCGATCAATTCCTTCCATTCCCGAACGAATGATCAACGAAGCAACAACATCATTTTGGGGTCGATAATACCGCATAAACGAAAAAGATGAGGGACTGTATGATAAGAACATCTTGCCTAAAGTCAGATAAGTTTGTAAATAGATATGTTAGATTACATTGTAATAAACCGTGGTGCGTCATTTTGTAGAGAAACTATAAAAATTTATCACATTTATCAAACCACCAGAAAATAATTAACTCTTTTTTAAATCCAAGACAAAAAATAAAGAAAGAAAGTAAAATCAAAAATATCAAAATCTGGACTAAAAATCTGGATAAAACTTTAATTGCTTTTATTGTGTCTGATATGAATGTAATTACGCGACGGTGTGCCTGGTTTCACCCCCGCCTGATTTCACCCCCGCAAAATAATTTAAAAAAAATAGGAATTATCCAAAAGCATATCCAAACTCACTCATAAGTAGGGTTGTGATAGTTATGCACGTAAAAATGGCAAAATATGCGCATAAATATGCTCAAAAAAATTGCAAAATATGCACCAAAATATGCACAAAAATTCACAAAAAATGAAATAATAGCTAAAACGCATCAAACACAAACTATTTATGCACAATACAAGCATGAAAAAATCCAATATATGCATCAAAATCTCTAAAATGCCATTTTTACGGGTGTATTTTTCGGGTTTTTTTTCCGAAAAATGTCATTTAGGGATGTTGTTCCAATTTTCCGAAAAATGCAATTTGAGGGTGTATTTTCCATTTTTCCGAAAAATGCCACTTTTAGGGGTGTATTTTCTAATTTTTCCGAAAAATATCATTTTTAGGGGTGCAATTTCCGATTTTTTTCGAAAAATGCCATTTTCAGGGGTGTATTTTCCGATTTTTTCCAAAAAATGCCGAAATATGCAAGATGTGCATAACTCTGCCAGCCCTAATCATAACATTCAGTGTGTTGATAAAATTTCTATTTTATTCTTATCTCCTCTTAGACGTGTTGAATGCTCGAATGGTGTATTTAAAGTGCATAAAAACCATGTGTATATGTTGTGTCCGATTTGGAGAATCGTCCGATTTGGAGACAAACATTGGAAAATCGGACGAACATTGTCAAACCTTGGTAAAAACAGGCACCCCAGATCAAGCAAAACCCACGGGAGGTTAATTTAGGGTATTTTGAACATGCCTGCAAAATTTTGTTGCAAAACAATGTTTGGAACATGTTCAAAACGTCATCCGAACATTGTTTGCCTGTTTTTTACTGTTGTAAAATGTTCGGATGATGTTTTGAACATGTTCCAAAATTTGTTTTGCAACGAAATTTTGCAGGCATGTTCAAAACATCCTAAGAAAACATGCTCGAGGGTTGGCCGGTTCTGGGGTGCCAGTTTTTACCAATGTTTGGCAATGTTCGTCCGATTTTCCAATGTTTGTCTCCAAATCGGACGATTCTCCAAAGCGGACGCAACATATAAATTCCCAATTTGTTTTTCAATTTTAGCAAATTAGAGAACAATTGATCGATGTAGCTTGAGCCGTCAAAATCTCGGCACCGAGCTCCGACTTTTTCAATTCCGAAGCTCTGAACCATCACAGTGCTCTTCATAATAGAAAAAAAAATCATAAATAATATACCCTATTTCCTCTAATAGCTCCCCCGGGCAGTTATTTTCAACCCTCCAAAAATCGAGAAATATTTAACACAAAAATACCGTCTTCCCGTGGTTTTTATTCGACTTAAACTTTAAATTTTAAATACACTATTCGACACATCATGAGGAGATCATATTACATCATATTAACAAATTACAAGGCCCGTTACCTGGTAATTTGGCACATTCATTACGCCTTCAATATGGCCAACACTGGTAATTTGTGCTGATAAAATGAGCATTGGGCACAATACCACAACAATTATTCGCAAAATGAATATGCAAATGACAGGCTTATCAGATTTTAAAATGACGGGTTGGGGGAGGAAGGTTAGTTTGGGGCAAATTAAAGTTACGCACAACACTTGTCGCGCACTTATACCTTTATAAAGTTGGCAGTGTTCCATGTCATAAGCTACTTTTATGTTACATAATGCTTTGCTTGATCTTCATATATATTGATAAAAATATACATGTATTTGATTTTTAAAATTACCCAATAAACTATTAAAATTTATTAAAAAACTAACAGGTTTACCATTGCTGTGACTCATGGCATCGAATTATTCTGTGAAAGTATGTGTTAAAATGCCAAATTTGCATACTAAATCGGCGCATTCAGATCTACGAAATGTTCAAGGATGAGCATCCATGCTGCCTGCTGATCTTATTCTCATCAGTCATAGGCCTGATCTCCTTGTCAGGGATCCTAATGAATCTCGCTCTGTTCACTGTGACAATTTTTTCAAAGTATGGCCATACATAAAGTACACTAACTCAACTACAGTATCTTCAGGGATCTGAAAGGTTCGACAAGTGTCCTTTTGGCAATTTATTCTGTGGCCGAGATTGGACACCAATCTGGCTACTTTCTCTACGTCTATACGGCATTGTCTGGACAAAATTTCATTCCCTACAAATTGGCCGCACGTATTTGCACTGTCGCTCTGTTTGCGTTTGAAATAATTCCATCACTGTTGTTTTTCATTGCGCTTGATCGGCTTTATGCCGTTCTGTTCCCTTTAAAGCAAGTTAGACACTGAATGCTTCAGGCTCCGCAGCAGTTTTGTACTGATGTTAATATTATCCAAAATAACATTTTAGGACTATTTTTTATGGTCCATTCTGGTTTCATTTCGAATTTTTAAAATAATGTAGCTCAACAAGTTTACAATATGACATTAGGTATTTATTTACATGACATCGTGGAACTCCCTCCATTTTAGCAAAATTTCTTTTCATTTGAGCATTTGCTTCCAAAAACTTAAGTATTTTTTGATTATTTTCATATATTTTTTTTACAAAAAAGGACGAATTAAGAAGTTAAAATTCCAGAATCAAGTTAGTTATTATAAAAAAAAATTTAAATATTTAAATTTGTATAAGAAAAAAAATTTATCTTATTTCCAACAGCCTGTCTAGATGTAGCTACGGATCTTAAGAAATCGGAGCCATGAATCAAAGATTATTATGATGAAACTAAGCCCACGGCTGAAATTTTCTTGAAACTTTTAGGAATTTCAAAAATGCCTACGTGTTCTGTGTTGCTGTGCCGATTTGCTGCTTGATTAGTGCATTGTTGACGTCAAGATTCATTTTTTTGTCACAAGAGATTGCGGATGTTCCGGTTACTGGCTACATCAGAGACCTGTTTTTTATCAATGTAATGCTAACAATGCTTAATATTCATCAATATTTAATATATTATTTTCCTTTAAGCATGAAAAGTCGTCATATAGTGCATATTCTGTTCTTATCTCATATATTGGATCGCCCAATTCAATTTTTCTTGATACTTACTGGTTGGATTATTATTGCATTGCAGAAAGGGTATTTTTTGCACTTTTACAAGTGTTTTCCATCATATTCCAAGAATTTTGCGCAAAAACATTTTGATAAAAACATTTTATAGCTCACCAATTGAATTCCTTCAGAATGAATTCAGAGAAAAACGCCATCAAATTCTTTAGTGCATTTCAAAAATGAGATCAGCTCCTTCGAACAGCAACTCTGCGCAGCACAATATGCAAATTTACCGTTCGATTGCCGTTATTATTGCACTGAATTTTGGCGGCTATCTGATCGCATTTATCATTGCCGCAGTTGTTCCTTCATCTGGATCTGCCTTACATGGATTTGGCATCAAATAAGTGGAATTTTCATAAATATCAGTGGCGCGTCCAATGCTCCGATTCTGTACTTTACGAGGTTTCAAAACAACAGTATGCCAAAAAAATTATATTCAAATTTTCAATTGTTAGCACATTGTATCGGAACGAATTTCGAAAGCTGTTTCAAAGTTATTCGGCAGATCTTCGAATAATGCTGTTCAGCCGATCAATCACCCGATTCCGATCAATAATTTCTTGACTTCACAGGTGCACACATTAAACCGTTGAAACATATTGAAACTGAATGAAAGAGTAAGGCAACAGGGATATGATCGATCATGCGATCCGATCATTTGATGACAAAAAAATTTGTATGCTATTTGATCTCATTTTACCAATTATTTCATTTTGTTTTCCTGAATTATTACGCGGACTCTAATGATCTGTTTACCTAAATGTTCACAAAATTTACATCCATCTAATAAGTGCGATCTGATCCTGATCCATTGTGTCTAATGCTCATCTGTTCCTGATCTCGAGTTAGATCTGATTCGGATACAATCACTTTTGCAAAATCCAGGTTGAGCAAAGACTAAATATTAGTCATAACTCGTCGTTATATGCAAAATGTTACGGGCTTTT
>JAEHOM010000788.1:0-10190 GCA_016433075.1 Hoplolaimus columbus | reverse complement strand
AGATAAGTCAATTTTGCCCTTTTGGATAAGAAAATTGAACTTTTTTAGGTTTTGTGGGGTGCCGCGGTGCCGATAGGCGCCGCCGGGGAAAATTTTTGGTATTTTAGACAATTTCTGGTAAGGAAATTGATAAATTTTTACCAATTTTAAACGAAATTTTTCGAATTTTTCCCCTTTTTCTCCTCTGACCGCGAAAAAATTATTTTTTTTCCGCTTGGGGGGGGGGATACGTACCCCGTGTACCCCCCCCCCCTAAATCCGTCCCTGACTACGCGCAAGTGGCAAAGTGACACAGGATGATGTCGAAAATCATATTTTTTTTTGCCTAAAATTTCAAACACCATACATTATTTCAGGCAAACCTGTTCATAACATTCCAGCTGCTGATATAATGTACACAAACAGATTTTCTATGTTCATCAGTTCATCACAGCAATTATTTTTCGCTTCTTCTTTTCTTCATCAACCGACATGCCTCGCCGCCACTTTCTTCTCATTCGTTTTTTCCTCCGCGTCCAGTGACGATGCGTCGCTATCATCAGCATCCTTCACTTTACGCTCCACACACAACTTCTCCAGCTCATCCGCATCAGCCGCGGCACGAGTTTTCGGAATCAGCCTAGAAAATATCCAGAAAAGAGCATCACCCAACAGAATTGCACCGAGAAGAAAAATTTCGTGGTCGAGATTCTAAAAAATTTATGTCCAGGCTTAGGGTTTCGATACGGAAAACAGAAAAATATTCGGGAGTACCGGTGCAATTGTTCAGCAATTATAAATTAAGTCTTATTCTCAAATGTTCTTATCCTGATTCTTTGGACAAGTAATAAACCACCAGTGCAATGAAACAGAAATGAGTTTTTTAAGACCTCATCGCCCCACACCTCTAATAAGCCTTATTATTGATTCAACCCTAATCAGGATCCTGTCCCAAAAGCTGATGAATGCTTGGATCAGGCTCGCAATAATTCATCCAGAAAAGACTGATCAGATTAAAAGCCATTCTCTCTCTACCCTGCATATGTATAAACAAACTGGAAGATAGATTGTTGCATGAAAGATGCCAGGAACAGGAAGAACACACAGAACTGGAAAAAAAGCACAAGATGATTCATGGCATCAGAATCAGAATGTCCAGGGTTTCCAAAGCCAAAATTAAAAAAAAAAAGACATAGAGCTCCAAAATATGGCAAACTTTTCAAAATATGGAAATTCAAATATTTTAAAGGCAAATAGAAACCGTGAGAATGCCTCGATGTCAATGCCCTCCCCTCACCTGGAAGATGGTGTCCATAGTGAAGTCGTTCCACAGAATGGCAATCACCAGCGCGTTCAGCGGCACACGGAAGAAGTTCATTGTTGTGGAACGGGTCTAGAAAAACGAAGGAATATGTCATTAGTAACAAGAAAACTAAATGAAATCCGGCATGTACTTCTTCCGGAATGTACTGGGAGCGGAGGAAGCCCATCGCAGGCCAGAAGATGCCCACGCACACCTCGAACAGTGCAAAGGAGGCGAAGATGGCCATCGCGTTGGTGGGCAACAACACAGGTACACCCAAAAGCAAAGCAGCGCCAAACAGAACAAAACTGAATCCAAAACATCCAAAAATTTGCATAAATCAGCAATATGGCCCGTAGCCCGAAAATTTTACGTAGCCGATTTTTTTTTATTTTGTTAAGCCGAAGATGAGGAGACGAAAACTTTTGCGAGGATTTATCATTTTCTGGTCAAAAAAAAGTTTCTACCTTATAGGGAGCGAACTTTTTGGTGGTTTTAGGCTTTTGTTTATTAACTAAGGGAATTGACTAAAATTTGCCGATTTTCAATGAATTATTTTTTCCCACGGCCTCCGAAAATCTTTTATTTTTAGGATGAGATCCACCCTTCGCCCTGGCTACTGCCTTTGCCATGGCATGTAGCATGTGACATGTACTCATTGTCAAGATTAATGGACTTGCCGCATAAAGTTCTCTGGACGGTATCGGTGGCTGAGCAGGTTAAAAAGTGCCGAACCCATCATCACGCAGATCATGAAGGAAGCCTTTACCAGTCCAATAGCAATGACTTTTTTGAGAAAAAAGCCTCCCTACAAAAATGTATCCATGTGGAATGGACTCGCTAGTGGCAGCACGGTTCAGCGCTGGCGTCCACTCCAGCACGAACACGTACATGGACCTGATGAAAGTCCATTTTTTACCCCAATTTTATAAAATGAAAATTCGAACCCTTCGAAAAGACTTTGTACCAGACCTAGGTACAGGACACGACGATCTGAAAAAATTGCAATTTATTTCAACACAATTATTTCAATATGTTCTTATCCTGTTGTGTAAATACAAATACCGTCGCGGATGGTGACCAACGCATCCACAAATGACTTCTGCACATGTGCCTTCTCGTCCCCATAGTTTTCACACCATGTGAACGACATCAGAAGAGCCATCACTGCGAGAACTGCGAATGCACAATCAAAAGGCGCACTTAAAAACAAAATTAAAAAGAATTGATATTCAAAATCGAAAAAACGATTTACACATATCCAAACAGGTTAGCTGCCGCTTGTGCGACAAGCCCGGACAGAATTGCGATCAGCGAGTTGGCCAATGTCGCATTCGCGAAAATGTGTTTCAGCGACTGGTCGCCAAGTTCGCGCTACAAAAAATTAGATTTTATCAATTTAACAGTTTCTAACAAAATTAGGTTTTAGGGCTCCAAGTTCAGGCAAAAAATTGGCTTTTTTATAACATCTTTAATTAAAGATTGAACGCTGATTTTTGCCGCGCTTAAGTTTTTTTAAGCTTTTTTTTTATTCAAGAAAATTTTGGCAGACTCCGACTTCCGTCTTTATCGTGTTTTATAGGTTCCGACTTTGGTTTTATCCGGTTTTTTTTGTCTTCAGTGAAACCCTGGAACCTTACAAATTATTCCAAACCAAAAAACCAACCCGTCGGTGCTCAAACACCAGCCATGATTCGAATGCGCTGAATAAGATGCTAGTGGCGATGCCACCCATCACTAAATAAAAGGTAACTGATCATATTTGGAACAGTGTCACACTTACATCTGCCCACCAACAGCACGTTGAAGTTGGGGAAGTGCTTGGTCATACATCCCGCACCATACAGCAGCGCATACAGCAAGCAGTTCGCCTTGCGGCCACTTTAAGCAAAACGAAAGGAAATAGTAAAAAGAAGCGAGTCCAATTTGAAATTGTGAATTATCCATCCGAAAAAGTAAAGTCCGTTCTGTGATCGTTTTACTTTTTGTGATCCAATTTGAATTACCGGGCTGAACAAACTTCCCCTCATGTGAGGTTAACTAAGCGTAATTTCTCAGTAACATTAAAAAAATAATCAGAAAAATTTTATTTAAGACCTTTTTAATCAAAGAATTAGTTTATGGGACGAAAGTCAGGTTTATCTGTTTCATTTGCATTGCCATTTTCCATTTCAAAAAGTTTGCTTAAGAAAGATCATTTACTATTTGTCGGCAATGGAGCCGATGAATGTGCCAAATACGAGACTTGAGCCAAAGCCTGCGATGAACAGCAGTTCTGAAAAAATAATATAAATGATCTGATTATGTCTAACTAATTTTTTTGCTAAAATGTTATCAATCCAGCCTTTTAAAAAATTGAGGAAATTTACTGATTAGATTACATTCCTAATCTTCAACTCGTACTTTGTGCTTAAAGAGTGCTTTATGCTCATATCCCTTCATCCCTTGATCGGACAACTAAATATAGACAACCAATTTAACAGAGTGCACCGGAGGGATTATGATATTAGCCATTGGCTTCCAAATCTATTTGGGTTTAAAAGGATTATTTTTAGGTACGATCACTGGATCCATGGTTGTTGGTGAGTGGAATGTGGAACCGGACGGGGCCAAAGAGACAATTTAATCACATATATTCACAAGAGACGAGGGATTAACAGCATTTTTGCACACCCACCAATTTGATGTTTGGTCATCCAGTAGGACTCGTATAGCGCGTACACATGTGGACCCTTAAGAATTAAAAACATTTTGACAATATTTGAGTTTTGGACCAGAAATCCAAGATCTCCCACCCACTCTGAGCACCAGCCACCAGTTTGCTCTAAAGATCTTTGAGCTTAAAAACAGAGATCACCCGCTAGGATGGCTGCCCAAAAGACTAATAATGCGTTAAGATCTCAACTTATGCAAGTGTCTCCACATCATCCCTGATGAAATGAGTGCCATACCTGGAGCCAGTCACCCGCTACCGCCAGACAGTACACAGCCAAATAGGTACGTTGGAAGCTGATAAAGCGGGGATCTGAACGGCATCGCAAAATTAGTCAAAAAAAATTTTTATTTTGGCAAGAATTGAAAGATATGATAACTGATAATGGATGCGTTTTTGCCTCGAGCATGATCTCCCGCCGCAGCTAAGTCCACGACTTTGTCTGTGGACCCACTTTCATGCTGAAGTATTATTTGTCTTCGATTTCTCAACATTTTTGAGTGTATGGTTCAATCTTATTAAAAAATCAGAATTTTATGTACACCTTGTATAAAAATTATGTGGCTTTCCCTTGCGCGAAAGGTAAATTTTATGGTCTGCCAGCCAATAGATCGATTAATGTTATTGGTGTGCGGACAGAATACGCACGCGTTTAACATGACTTCTCTAATTACTTTAATGATCGATAACAAGTAAAATAATTTTCAAATTGACTATGAATTGTTAATTGATCGAACTCACCATCTGCGTGCTCGTGGAGCACATTGCGTTTGGTGTAAAAACATAACAGTGCACAACATAGACCCAGTACGAAGAGCGCAAGCACAAAGAACATTGCTTTGGACTGTTGATTTAAGGAAAGCAAGTAGTATCTGACGAAAGAAAACCGCAAAATATACAAAAAATAAAAACGTGTATGTTCTAATGATCATTGCCCAAGGATTTTTAGATGGAGGAATTATTAGAATATGAGCCCCATCATGGGGAATTATTTTCCAACCTTCCCTCAACAAAGGTATTTATTATGAGGGATAACTATATATTATAACAATATTTAATAAAAATACAAGTAAAAATTAGTACACATAAGTGCATATTGATGGCGAACTGTGCTGCTGTAATCCTATTCCCTTCCAACAGATCTATAATTCCCTCAAACAGATTCTATTATTAATGATTATTTTATTGAACATATGAGGCACCCCAAATTATCGTTATTTTAATCAATTTTCCTATTTTCTCTGATTTTGTCAAAAAAGCAGTAGGAAACATTCAGGTAAGTAAGTAGTAAATATATATTTTAAAATAATATTCACAATGTTTTTGTGTGTGGCAACCCCTCAAAAATAGAACTCCCTCTCTCCCGGTCTGTGCTTGAAAAAATGGTAACGGAGCAAAACATCACAGTTGGACCTACACCGTGGCAATTCATCTATTCGGATCTGTATTTGCATTTCATTATCTATTATTTCTGATATTTCTAAAATCAATATTTATAACTAAAAAATTATAACTGAAATTAGACAAACTTAAGTAAATCTAGAGAGACAGATTTAAGTAATTCTAGAGGATATATTTGCTTTGGTTGATAATTTTTGCATTTTAACAATGAGTAATAATACCAGGTGAAATTAGAAGAGATTTGCAAAATGGGAATGAGAATGGCTGGGTAACTGGATTTTTCAGGATAAAGGACTTGTTCAACATCCTGAACGGCGCTGGAGAATGAGAACAAGCAGATAAAGTTAGTTGCTGATTCACGGGAATTCACCTCAATCACTCCCCTCACGGAGAGCCTTCAGGGCATAGAGAAAGATTACAATCTCTTCGTCTCCATCCCTTTCAAATTCCGTCTCACTGCCCCCACTCACCATCCCCTCAATCTCGAGATCATTTTTTTTTAATTTATTTTTTAATGTTTAAAGAGTGAAAACAATATGATGAAAAAAACGAACAAAAAAATGCGGACCCCATTAAAATGCCTAAAGGTAAAAATGCCAAATTTTTAAAAACCATGTCTAAAGACGCGTATGCGCTATTTTATAATACCCCGAGGGTTGGCCGGTTCTGGGGTAGCCATCCACGTACGCGCTTTTGACATGTATGCGTTTTTTTAAAGGTAGCCGTGTCCACAGTTGATGGACACGGCCTACGTTAGCCGTGTACACAGTACGGCCAACGTAGGCCGTGTCCATCAAATGTGGACACGGCTAACTGTAGGCATTTTTCCAATAGGCATTTTTTGGTGGTTCCAAAAAATGGCAAGGAGAGGACTGCTCACATATAAAACAGTGACGAAGTCACAATGACCAGAAAATAGTTTATTAATGTGATAAAAGTCACAGGCGTTAAGAATAGAGTTTGAGAAGTGCTTTTTTACTACTCACAATCAGCTGCAAAATTTCACATTTGCTCATAAAAATCGGAATTTTTCCAAGAAACATCCCCTAAATATATACCCCCTAATAGTGATTTTTTTGAATATTATTTCCAATCCCAAAGGCGACGCTTACATTTGCCAACTTTTTACGAACATTCTCTAGCAGAGACTGAAAGGACCTCGATATCTTAATAAAATGTGAAATTTTCAAAAATCATATATGACAAAACCGCAAAATAAACAGGTAGTTATGTAGAAGTTAGTTAGCTAAAAACAGAAAAATACCTCAAAATATAATACCATCACTCTATGCTTCTAAATAGCAGAAACAATATGAAAGTCATCTCCTACATATAATACCTAAATATACAATCCAATGTTGAGTTATGTATAAAATGGCTAAAATTTTATAGAATACGGCAAGATCCTTTTGAAACCGGTTTCAGGCTGATATGACGAAGACTCGAAAAGCAAAGCATCTGTCCACTTTTTCCATCAGGTAGTCAGTAACAACTAGAAGAATGACATGTCTGCATACTTTTTGGAGATTTCCATCGTGAGCCTATAATGTTAAAAATGTATTTGTATTATAAAAGATGAAATATAAGTACAGTATATAAAGGATTAACATTTTTACTCGAAGAATGATTTTGGGTTTTCCGGGAAAAAATGAAAGAAAAGAATTCTATTTATAAAATTAAGATTATATTTTTCAGAATAAGTCAATACAATGTATATTGTATATTGAGACGGAATTTTGATAACTAATCATATTAACACCATTCTTATGGCTTTAAGAATGCTTTTAAAACCAAGAAAAAACAGGATTATAATTAGTAAATGCTTACGGATGAGGTGACATCAGGTTGAATGTCTCAATCGTGCAAAGCGTTTCGCGTTTGAATGCAGCCACTTTCTTTAGGTTAAGGAAATGCATGCATAGAGCGAGTAAATTGTGTAAACTGTAAACTCACGTGCACATTTGAGATGCGCAACAGCAGCTCCGCCATACGGACACCGGACTCCATCTTGTTCCTCAACCGTTTGTTCAAATGGCGATGCAGACTGAGCAAAAGTTCGGTTCGCTTCTCATTGATTAATGCTATTGCCGATTTGCTAAGCGCAAGACACTCTGACACAACAAATGTGGTTAGTACAAATATAACTCTTACAATTCGTCAACAAAATCACACATCACCAAGGGGGGGTCAGACCCCCACCACGCCGCAACCGAATTTTTGCAAGGGAGCTGACTACGCACTTCGCACCGCGAGCGCGAAAATTTATCAGTAAAAATGCAATAAAAAACGAAATTTTTGTCCCAGCATGTAGAGTGGGACCCGCAGGAGGGGTCTGACCCCCCCCCCTTGGTGATGTATGAACAAAATAGGTTTTTTAAGTCTGACCCAACAGTTTTATCTTTACATTAGCTCAAGCGCCAAGCTTAAGCCTCAGTTAGCCAATTTTAACATAATGTTGAACTAATCATAAATGTTGACGAACTGTAAACACACGACCAATATAGAAAAATGATGCATAAACAGACCATCGGCAAAAAAAAAATACCTGGATCAAACAGTATAATTGCAGACAGCAACACATATTCTATCTCAGTCATCTGCATCCGACGAATAGGAACCTATAAAAATTTGAAAACGTGCAAAAACAGTAGATAGTAGATCCCTAACGAAAACGATGTCGAATATTTACAGTATATCTCCAATTTAGTATAAAAAAGTGATTAAAAAAACAATTTAATTATCTGACCAAAATGTTGTTGATGACGGCCACAACAGTAGGAATAAGTCCACTTCGCTCTTTAATGATATTGGTGCTAAGATTTCGGAAGCCGGACAATCCATCCGGAAAGACAATCCGATCATTATAATGTTCCGGCGTGTGGAATGCCTCAGAAAAGACGAGAATGGAGAAACCAGTGTGCACAACTATCGCTTCCATGTCCTCGTAGCTTAGTTGCTGATACAAAGGAAAAAGCGAAAATTAGAAGTATAGAAAAATTTTATTTATTTCTTATTTTCAGTTCAAAATAATATTTTCGCATTAGAGATAAATTTTTTAATCGAAAGAAATTAATTTAAAGCTTATGGAAATAATTACCGTTATTTCGTGAAATGACTTAGCCCATTCAATAGCTGTCGATAGAATTTTCGATCGCCAATACGAAAAATTCATCTGATCACCTAAAAAATGGAAAAATTTATTAAATCGGTTTCTTCTTCGCTTACCCGACTTCATCTGGGACTGTTCATGTATCTCAAATTGATGAAAAGCACTGATAGAATTAGACAATGCATCATGGATAGATGGATGAATTGGTGCAGTAGTCGAAGTAAGCAGTTTGACAAACTGCCGCTCCTTCATGAGCAGTTCCCGAATCAAAAATTTTTGAAAATATTAAATTTAAGTAATACTTACAATTAAAAGTTTTTTAATTAAAAATGTGATTCAAACAATACTTCATATAGGTTAGTGATTAGCATGACATGGACCTATCGCCTAAATACTCGATTTTTGACCAGAATTCATGCGCGTCCCTATCCCATTGAAACGACTTATTCAGAACGAATTTTTCGAGATATTCCAACAAAAGGAAAA
The DNA here is from genome assembly GCA_016433075.1 of Hoplolaimus columbus. Taxonomy (NCBI): domain Eukaryota; kingdom Metazoa; phylum Nematoda; class Chromadorea; order Rhabditida; family Hoplolaimidae; genus Hoplolaimus; species Hoplolaimus columbus. The sequence goes on along the minus strand of JAEHOM010000788.1, from coordinate 1,199 downwards.
AATATATTCCTAAAAAACTGAAAGGAATTTGTGTTATTTAAGCAAAATTCTTTACTACTTTTTTCCGGCATGTTCCGTCGGGACACAAGGTCATACCTGGCCTATTTTTTGCCGTGTTGATTCTCACTTAAAATTTGGCGAACTTTTTGTTTGCAGGGTATTAGATCCCTCATTTTTTTTTTGTTTATCTCATTCACACGAGTATAAATTTAAGTATTACCAAAGGACAGTCAATATTATCAATGCAAATTGCTGGACGCATAATCTCGCAGATACGCCTCTTTCGTCTCCGCTCAACATTTAATTCTAAATATAATTACTTACATAATGTGTACAAAATCTATAAAGATAACGAGGAAACCCCAAGGTCAAAAGTCACTTATATTGTCTTGTTGCTGGCAGAAAATAAATTCAATGCAATGCTTTTTTTTAAATTGATTATTTCACAGTGCATCCTGCTTTTACTTCACGATTTTCTTTAAAGAATTAATAACCTGAAGTTGAGTATAAAAAATACCAGAGAAACAGTTCGAGCCCAAACATTAAAAAAAAATACCCTCTAGAATCGCCAATTAAAAGAACCAATTCGACTTCTGGTTAGGGTTCGAACTTATGAATCTTTGAGGCACAATATCTCCAATGGGAATTTATTAAAATCCCATAGGTGAAATTCCGATTATTTTATTTGCCGAGTGAGAAAGTAAATATTTTTTTGATTTTCATTCTCATATATGTAAGAAAATACCAAACTTATTAGAAAATGTTCCATATTTTACCTGCCGAATCCATTCCAACTTTCAGGCATTTTTTGAATCGGCATGCCCTACCTAAATAATAATTATGATCCTTGAATTTTTAAAATAAAAAAATACATGAACACCGGCAATCCTTATCAATAGGACAGTTTCCAGTTCGTTTGCATGAGTAGGTTCGATTCTTAAACATCACAAATATATAAATTACTACAAGTGAAAAAAAGAATATTTTTAAAAAATAATTCTCGTACTATGAAAATAAAAAATGAATAAACAAATTTAGCTTGATTAAATTCATATTGAAGTCAAATTTCCAAGAAGTCTTCATTATGCCATTACAAGACATCAAGTTACAAAATAATAATATATACCGTATATCCTCTTTTAATCCCCCATGGGGGATTATTTTTCAACCCCCCAAAAATCGGGAAATTTTAAGACCAA
>JAEHOM010000787.1:0-10191 GCA_016433075.1 Hoplolaimus columbus | reverse complement strand
GATGGGACGCCTAAAATAGAAAAAAACCGTAGATTTTGCCTAAAAGCACTAAAAATGTTTTTTGAGCAATAATTAACCATTTTAGCCAAAAAAGATAGTCGATGAACAAAAAAGGTCGTATGCCGAGGGCGCAGCGAAAATCTTATGCACCTCCTGAAATTTTTTCTGTCTACATCCTTATTTTATTTCACATCAATATATAAATTATTTTTCCTTTAATGCATTTTCAATATTTGTTTAGGTATTCATTAACATTTCGGTGGACGAGCTTTTGTTCAAGGGCTATGAGGACGCGTTGATCAGCTCAATTTGCGATCATAGATTCATCAGAGCTATTTGCGGAATCCCAAAGGGCTTCAGGATCGGACTGTTTTACGGGGTTATTTTTGGCACTAAAACTTAGTCATTTTTATTCGATTTCTTAAGCAAAACAACACAGACGACGGTCTGTACGAGGTGGACACTGGCTCAGAGGACACGGACCTGTTGGACCGTGTCTACTCTTTCAACGGCATGAACGGCAACCTGTCCAACAAGCATTGGTACGGCGAGCTTGCGCGCCAAATCAACGGCACAGACGCGGAACTGTTCCGGCCAAACCTGCTCGGAAGACCGAAGCTCCAAATGTTAGGGGTTTTTGGGGAAGGCCAAAACAGTTTACACATTGGTTTTTGCATTCAGATTCATCGGCCAGCTGTGTCGGTATGCAATTGACTGATAGGTTTAGTTAATGCGAGCAGAGATCTATATTTGGGTCAGAGACCGGGCGATTAGTCATAACATTTTTTGAATTTAAAATTTAGTAAAAAAAATAAAATAAATCAAATGAAACTCCCTATTTTTCATGTGATTTATTTTTTTATTTGACGTATTTTCTATTCAAAACTATTCAAAAAAAGATGTCCGATCGTCCTTTTCTGATGGCCACTTGTACACTTTTCTATATTTGTTAAATAGAGTGCCTGTGAACTGTGAACATAAGCCTAACAATAGGCCCTCCCAAATTAACATTTTTTTTAAATTATGAATAAAATAGCAAAAACTGATCCAAGAATCCACTTTCCAAGTAGGTTTTTAAGTATAAGTTCCTTTCAAGTCCACTATACCTAATTCTGATCTCCCCGCACTTATGCCCAGTTCGTTCGACTTGGAAGTTTGGGGTGCCACCTCCACCGCCGACATTCCGGTCTGGCGTTATTCTCAACCGGACTCATCTCTGGGCGTGGATGAGCAGCGATTGCAGGGGTTCTGCAACCCGAACAGCCCTGATTTCTACCACAATCACACAATTCAACAAGGTGTGGTAACACAGAACACACATTCTTATACAAATTACATTAAAAGAAGCATTAGTGTTCTGGGCACATTTTTCTATTTCACTATTTTCTGTTTTGTTTATGTAAATGAATCTTTTGTGTAGGACAGAATGGGAGCAGATTTATTTTAACAGAAAAGGAAAATGGAACAGATTTTTTCCTAAACTATTCCCGTTCCAGGACAAAATTGTATAATACTTTTTTTTTTTTTACTTATCCTAAGTTTGAAATTTTCTATTTCGAACTCGTTTGTAGACACTCATCAATAGTTCTTTTTGGTTGTTTAATTGAACTTATTTTGTTAAGTTGCACTTGATTTTTAATATTTAAATTTAATATCAGCTAATAGGAATGGAAATATTTTAATTTTTTATGACCCATATCTTTTAGAAGATGTGCTTTCAAAAGGCCGTCAAATTTGATTTTTATTTTGTAAATAATTTTTAATTTAAAAGCTTTTTCCAGAGAAATGTGCTCCAAGTGGCCTGCTCGACATGTCCTCGTGTTTGCCTGGATCGCCACGAATATTCTTCTCCGGCGCTCATTTCCGCAGTGCTCCGGAAGGTGTGCGGGAATCACTGGCGGGTCCCATTGCTGCACCATCCGACGCCGATCGCAGCTATTTCGACATTGAGCCGATCACCGGTGTTGTGGTCGGTGTCCAGCAACGCTACCAACTCAATCTCGGAATGCTCAGAGGCAATTTGAGGTAAAATTTGTTTGTTTGTTGGATGAACAATGTTTTCTGATTGGTTCAATTCATTTCCGGTCACCAACTAAATCGTACCTATTTTTACGGACTATTTTAAAAGTAGGCCCTTTCACTATTATTCACTGTAAACAAATTGTATGTTTGATGAGGTTTTGCAGCTGGTTTCACCACCTCTGTAAATTGTCGATACATGAAATAATTTGCCTTACTCTTTCTTACTGGATAAGGCAAAATTAGCTGTGGTATGGTGTGCAAACACACCATAGCATATAATATGGTGAGTATCATTTTTTGGGGTATATTTAAAAAAATAATAAGGGCGACGCGCAACATGTCCGACCTGATCTTGCCGATGATTTGGATGAACGAAAGTGCCGCCATTGACCCGGCCACGCGTTCTCAGCTGCTGGTTGCGGTCAACACTCTCTCCTGGGCCTTCATCGGTGGCCTGTTGCTGTTCACTGCCGGTGCAGTGTTCCTCGTGTGTTTCGCTGGCCTTTTGGTTGGCTTCAAAATTGCCGACGCGTACAATCGCAGCAGGCCTTCGGAGGTGATTTTTTTTTTGCTTTTTTCGTCCATTTTTTATTTAAAAAATGTATTTTTAGGAGGAACATTTGATTGCGGACCATTCGGCGGCGGACGATGACGCCTTTTTGCCAGCTGCACAGCCGCAGGTCTACAACCCTGTGATCAACGTGCCCGTGGCTAATACCTCCCACTCCGATTAGCTTCAATCAATCAATAACCCATTGAGTGGTTGAAGCTTGATTTTTTTTGTCATATTTACACCTTCGCACCTTTCACCTTTAACAACTCTCAACAAACACTCAACAACAACCATATGCGCCTTTGATACAGTGTATTTTCTCTATTGACATTGCAACCTTTCATGCAAAATACGCCATTCACAGATGGGCACCCTCAAACTTTCGAATTGGAGTGTGGTCACACATCCAAAACTGTTAAAGTTATGCAAAAATTTTTAAATTTATCAAAATGCAATAAAAGCCGAAATTTTTGTCCCGGATGAAGAATGGTGATCCCCAACAGGGTTCCAAGGTCCAGCGAAATTGTCGATAGTTCCAGAAATTATTGGGCTACCCATCTATGATCCACCATTCACCTAAGACCTATGTACCAGGGATGCAGCCGGTTTCCGGATTCCGGAATTTTTTTGACCCCCGGAATTCCGGTTTCCGGATTCCGGAAATTTTCAGACCCCCCGGAATTCCGGGTTCCGGTTTCCGGATTTTTTTTTGGCCGCCCGGCTGCATCCCTGCTATGTACCTAAATCTTCCCTAATCATCAGATCATCACTCTCATACGTTCATATCTGCCGGTCCTTTTACCGGGTATGTTATTAAACATATACTTTGTTCTTCATACCTTAATAATTGGTTTTATGTTTTCGCCATTTTATATTCGTTATCATTTCTACACCACCTGGTGTAATCGACTAATTATTTTTTTTTAATTCAAATTGGGATGTGTTTAATTTGATATGCCTAAAAACGTCCCTCATTTTAAATTGTATTTCATCTCAATATGGATAAAAGGTACACACAAAAATGATATTGCGTATCGAGCTGGATGCGTAATGGGTCTGATCTTCTTCTTTCCTTCCTCTCTCATGGCCTATTGTGGGTGACCAGGTTATATTGTAAGCGTGCTGTGCCGAAGATGACTCCGTCGTGGCTGAGTCCGTTTTGCTTAAAACTCGTTGTCCCATCCAATTTTTCTCCTTTTTTTTCATTCACCCACCACAAATGCCTGGTTTTCTCCGCTGATGCTGCTGGTCAGCTTTCCGCAGGCTTGGTAGCCAACTTTCTCGTCGCCCGTCGAGTAAATTGTGTAAATGAAGTCGCCCTCGTATCTCTGTCTGAATCATTCAGCTTTATAAGCTTTTTTTATGGAGGGACAAAGGGCTTGCTTTGAATTTAAAAGACAATGAAAACTTCTTGACTAGGGCAGAAGGAAAGAAGACTAGGAAAGAAGTTGTTTTAACTAGGAAAGAAGTTGTTCCAATCCCGGAGCCGATATCGGAACTTTAATCGGAAAAACATTGTTCCGGCTCCGAAATGCTTCGGCTTCGGAACTGGAATCAGAAATGAGATTTTCTGCTAAGCAAAGCTGACTACGTCTCAAGAGGGCTGACCTTGAGTTGATGTCATTGAGGAAACGGGACCCACAAGCCATCCCATTTAGCAGGTTGCAGCTTCCGAGCGGAAGCACACAGAGCACAGAGCCCCAATTGGCACCGGCCACTCCGACAAAAGTGTGCACCAGCGCAGTCAACGGTGGTCCAAGGTCCTTCACAAACATTTTTGACCATCAGCCACTGATGAACTTGACCGAACCTCTTTAGTGTCCACGCACACACCGCCCATGATGGCCTAAAGAATCCATTTTTGACATGAGATGACTGACATGAGATGGATGGAGGATGGAGATGCTATCTAAAATAATAAGGACAAGGACCGACTTTTCGTGCGATGGGCGATCCCATGGAGTAGGCGATCACATTCACTTTGCCGCCCGAGTAGGCGGACACCGCCTGCAGCATCATGCGGATCTGTCGGTGTGTGGAGTCTCGGGTCGGGAGAAGCTGTCAGATCTCGCGATGTCTTTGCACTTACCACTTTGACGTAATGGCACGCCATTGTGACAAACAGCTGTGAAGGGAAGAAGGACAGTGATGAATGGGCTTAACAGATTTATTAGTTGAACAGTGGCCTACGATGTTTGTCCGCCCGGAGTCTCCATAAGTGGTTCCGTATACTTCCGCGTCACTGTACCCATTCTTCTGTTGAAAGCACAAACACACTCAAAAGTAAAATTACGGGTTCAATTTTGCAATTTGCTTTTTAAAAAATTGGATGACAAAACGAAAAAATACCTCTTTTAAGGGATTTGCCCGAAAAACTGCGTTATTGCATTTTGAGAAATTGGTAATAATGAATGCTTAGTGATAGGTGTACTTGCCAGGAAGAAGTGCTGCATCGATCCGAATGTGCCCGCATTGTTAGTGATGCCATGTACAAGGAGAACAGGACGATAGCTGCAAAAAGAAGGTGAGTAGGACCTTTAGACTTTAGAGAGAAGAGAAATAGATAGCTGACAGATTTTAGGCCAAGGCCTCAGACAATACCCCTAGAGCATGCAAATTTACCTTTTTGATGATGCAATTTTTATCCGATAGTATAATTTTGATAATAATGCAAATTAAAGGCCACAGGATTTAATAAGTACAGTCATGAGGCCTTGATCCCGATAGGATAAATGCCATTGGACTTGGTGGGCTCTCCACTCTGGTGTGCGCCACCTCCGAAGCTGCCGCCTCCGCCGACATCTTCCCGAGACAGCTCCCTGTCCACCTCTGCGCCGTAATGTTGCCGGAGGAAGTGGCGGAAGGTGGATGAGAAAGTGGCCAAGCTGAAGGGGCAGTGGAAGCAGCAGAGGAGGAGGAGGACGAAGGCGAACAATCGGCACACATTTTTGGTCATGATCATAACCATCCACCAAAGGAAGTAGCAGGGGACAGTGAGTGATGAGCGAGCGAATGAAACCTGGAAAAGGGGGAAAGGAGGAGGGAAGGGATGAATCTGTGCATGAACGATCAAGTACGGAGGGAGGGCAGAAACAAAAAGCACAGGGCGAGAGAGGGAGGAGCCATCTGTCAGAACGCACTCAAAACACATGTAAGTCATGAAATTACGAGTGTTTTTAATTCATGGTTTGAAAAATTTTATACAACTGATTAAGCCATTTGCATGTCATTTTGCGTTTTTTTTTTCAATTTATTTAAAAGGCTCGCATGGAGCTTCCGAAGATGCTGACTGATGATGAATACGATTATTATGGCACTATTTAAGGTTTATACATAATTTTTCCGGAAATATAAAAAGAGCAGCACCAAAGCCGTAATTTTTCATCTTTGGTCATAACTTTATCAGAGTAGCATTATTTCGGATGAACATAATGCAAATCTGTCTGTGTGTGTATTAAGTTATTGTTGCATGCAAAACTTCCCATCTGCACAATGTACGTGAGGGAAAGCAATAAAAAAATCGGAGGAAGAGGATAGAGGACGCAACAGCAATGGTAATTTTTTTTTTGGAGGGGGGGGGGAATTTACAATTTGAGCCGAGCTATTTCACTGTCCTATCTGAAATCTGATTCTCATTATGCTACTAATACATCATAGATACATACTGCTGCTGATCATATCGATGTGTGGTAAGAAATCAGGGAAATGCCAAACAATGTGAGTGAATGAATGGATGGATGGGGAGGAATGACACATACATACCCACCCACTCACCCACAAGGAGCATGTTGGTAGGATAGTGGTGAGCTGCTGGTGAGGGTGATGACATTTGGGGTGTGGACCATGTTGCAGGAAGGAAGGAAGCACACTCACGCATTTTGTATTTGTGGCATCTGTGATGTGAGCTTGCAAATACCAGCAGGCTGTCAAGGCTCAATTCTCCCTGTGATTCCTCTTTCAGCAACCAACCCACGCAATCATTTTGAATTCCCGCGAACATTTTTAGGAGCGATTAATAAAAATGGGAATTTTGAAGTCAGTGGTGCTATTTTGCTTTTTCAATTCTAATCATTATTCTAGTAAAAGCGTTTCGTAAATTCGTTAGCTCATAACAAAAAAAGGGAACATTGCGAAAGCAAGTCGAAGTGCCCTGTCGCAAAGCGAAAAGTGAAAAAGGCATTTGTAATAAATTACATGTTCAATTGTTTTTTTGTTGCTTATTATAAAATTCAATATTTATTTAAGAACAAAAAGTTGTAGATTGAATCCTTTAATAAGCATGGCACTTTTTTACGAATTTTAAAGCAAGCACCGGCGTTATGTTCATGAGCCGGTTTTATTAACGCACATTTTCCGCTTTCCATGAGCCGCTTCCCATAGTGAGCCGATTTTACCAGCGCCCAAATGATGATAGATATTCTCCTCAACAAGGCCCGTGACGCGTCATCTTTGCTCTTTTCTCTTTTGCATCGTACAGTTATAAGTTATGAGTTGGGATAAAAACGGGTTTTAGAGTTTTTTTTAAATTTTTTTTTGACAAATTTTATTCATTTTTTTGACCTCTAGTTTGTTTCTCTATTCAGGCATTTTTTTGCCGCCATGCCTCTAAAATAGCTTAAATTTGGCCACTTTTTTACCCTCTTTAAAAACACTCCCTACTCTCGTTTTATAGATATATGAAAATGTTAATATTTTTACAAAAAAAAAAAAATAGAGAAATACAATGAAATGGAAAAAGAATCTGATCTGATGGTGCTGAATGAAGGAAAAAGAAGAGCACGTGCGATGACGTGGGGATTTGCTGGAAGGGATTTATGGCGTCAGGCGGTGAATGGGTGCTTTGTGCTTTGAAAGGGTCTTTGGAGGAGGCTTTTGGAATAAAGAGAAGTGAGAAAGAACCTGCCGACTGATTTGATGACGTGAGTGAGGTCGGCCATCCAAAACGTCGACGGGTTGTGCTATCCTGTCCCACTGACCTGGCTAACACCAGCAGTTGGGTGATGATGATCTGGTTTGGTGGTCGATTAGTCTATGCGATCCCGGACATGCAAAAAACACATGGCGGTTTTTTTGTTGCCTAACGTGTTGCGCAAAATGGTTTTTTTGGGAACATGTGAGGAAAAACGACTTTTGTTGGAAAGCATGTTGCGTAACGTAATTGTTTCTTGATATATTTGTCGAAAGGTTCTGTAGGAAACGAAAAAATACGTTGTGTGCAACATAGTATGCAACAAGCAACTTTTTATGCAGCACGTTGTATAAAATGAAATTTTTCGCGTTTTCTGTTGGATAACACGGTGACTCAAGTGTTATGCAAAAATGAGCATTTTGCACAATTTATTGCATAAAAAGATTTATCGCGTAATATGCTACGCGGAAAACTTGTTCCCAATCATGTTCCGCGGAATTGTGGTTTCATGGAACACAAAAAAAACTTTTGAAAATTACAAGTTATTGCTTTACAATTGGTAACACGATTTTTATGGAATCACAACATTTATTACTTTTTTCAACTCCTATTCCATTTGTAAAACCTCTTGTTTATCTCTGACTTAGTCTTTGGCGAATCGATATAATTTCTCTCTTCCTTTTTTCAGATTTCCCCATTACATTGTGAATCAATATCATCTTCCCACCACTTTTTTATGTGAAAGGTGAATGCTCATTGCCCCACGCTTCCACCACAATCACTCCTGAGCGCTTCTCAGATGAAGTGGTAATTTCTCATCTGCATCTGCATTTTTCCCCAGAGTTCAATTTTGTTCATGCCCATTTATTTAGGCGGAAGACCAACAGTTTTTATTTGGCGCATTTCTCGTCAAGGTCAAGCAAGGTGGCGCGCTTAATGTGATGTCAATTTGCCGTGGAATTGATCCGGAGGAGAGGTTAATGGGAAATTTAGCAAGAAGGGCGGGGTGAGATGGGCCGACATTCATTTGGATCTGGTGCAAAATAAAATTGAGAGCTCACCAGTAATACGTCATTAGGTAAATGTAAGTATAGAATTTAGTTACAATTTTTTAGTAATATTTTTACTTTTTTTCATTTAGCTTCCGATTTTTTTTAGATCGACTTGAATTGCTCTTGCGTTTTGGTGGCAAATAAATGGACTCCGCTTCTGGCGATTGCAAGGATGCGTCAATGGTAGAGGAGAAGGTTTGATACTTTATTTGACAAATTTTTTAGTCAAAAAAACCTATGTGGACGGCTACCCAATAATTTTGCAAAGGCTGTGCTTTCCATGCTAAATTCACATTTTTTTGAAACAATTTTGAAGAGGGTAAGCTGTGGCCTTTTTTATACAAAACGTTGCGATTTTTACGGGAAATTCACCTTTTTTTTTTAAAAAATCAACAATTAGAATTTTATTGCATTTTTGCTTAGTCGTTTTTTTATCCCTTCAGATGACTTTCGTACCTCATGCGAATGCCAAGTGAGACCTCCTCCTCTGACCTCCTCCCTTGCATAAATATGTTTTTCATATATGTTTCCCTCTCTTCGATCCACTTTAGGCGAAAGCATTATCGGCTTCTTAGCACAATCGGTTAGGGTACCACACCTCGGCCTTCTTCAAATGACCAACGCCCTCATATATTGGCGAGCCTCCGTGGCCAGTGACGAGCTCCAAGAAGCACTGCAAACGCTCTTACGAAGGAAACCTGTGCTTGACTGGTTGGACACATTTGACATTTCCATCGACAACACTGCTCACTTTTGGAACTCTTATAAGTTGGTTACATTTGCGGTCCAAACTTTATTTGTTTACCTATTCGTTTCTAAAGCTTCAACTTTACCCCTGATACCAGAGCCGCAAAAGGAATACGATTTGAACATTTCGTCCTGAAATCAAGTCTGTTCGCAGCTAGGGAAAATGACTCCATTTTTTACATTGTAACTTTTTAAAAATTTTCTGATTATTTCTGTAAATCTCATATTTTACCTTAATTTGCTATTCACTGCATTAAGGCCGATCCCGCTGACAACGGACAGTTGATACCAGCACTCGTCCGAGTTTTTGTTCGAACAAACGCCGGCTCATTTGCGTTGTCAGAGTTGTTTACCGTCGAAAAATCAATTGCTCAGCTGTTAGACTGGACTCCCGGCCCAAGAACGCAAGATTCCAGAAATGCTATCGACATGCTTACGCACCCTGCCTATTCTTTCAACGGATATGTTCAAGTGGGCTCCTCTTTTGTTCCTGGTATTTTTCCCATTGAGATTTCACGGATAATTACAAAAGGTTTTCTTATCGAAAATGGTACGACACGATTCGTTGTGCCCATGTTTACCTTCGATCACGATTAGAAATTTGCAAATTAACTCTTTGCTTAATTCTTTTGACTGGACATGTTTTAGATTGTTTTTCTCAACTTCTGAATATCTGTTGTCTCTCATTTTCATCACCTCCACTCCTATCGATGTTATCTGATTTTCTACGCTTTCTACTTTCGATATTTATCATCCCAACATTAATTAGACTCGCTCTGTCTCTTACTTGCATTTATTGCAATTGTTTTTTCACCCATGTTTGTTGTTAAATAGATCCAGATATTCATTGTTTGCAAATAAAATTAATTTGTTCAGTGCCGGGGCGATGTGGGGAGGATAGATAAAGG
>JAEHOM010000786.1:0-10165 GCA_016433075.1 Hoplolaimus columbus | reverse complement strand
CACCCACAGACATTTCGCCTAAACCCTATTTCGCCTAAGAGATGTTTCGCCTAATGGGGCGAAATAGTTCATTTTTTAGGCGAAATGTCTTTTGGGAGTATTTTATTTTATGGTGAAATGATGGCAAGCTCAAATTTTTGCTATTTTATCATATAAGTCTAAATGTAAAGCAAGGCAACCCCATGACTGCACAGCTGTTTTGAAGCGAAAACTTTCATTTTATTTGAAACTTTTCTTTACCCTTGAGCTATCAGTTTGAAAAAACAAAACAAAAATATATTATAAAACAAGTATACACTTTGAAAACATATTTAAAAAGATAAGAAAAAGCATTTGGATTTCCGCCATGATTTTTTGCTTTGATTTTAGTAATCTTGAACCCATGTTTAATAGTGCAAAATGCCGTAAAGTGAGTTTATGCAAAGAATACCATAACAGACAAATGAATCCCACCGAAAAAAACAAATGAGGTAAAGGAGCCAAAAGGGACAGCAGGAAGGGGGACAGGGGACAGCAGGCGACAGGAATGGGTGTGAAACGATCTCTCATTAATCTCTCCCCTTTTCTTCTTCATCAACAACAACAGCAGAATATGTTCAACAATCTTTGACGGCGGTGCTCCTCTCTCCACACAAATCGACTCCCGTTTGGACGCCTTCTCAGCTGCTGTTGTTTCTATGAAACCAGCTGGATAAGGCAATACATGGGGATCGAACTAATCGGGCGTCCATAGTCAAGTTCCTGCTGATCAAGGAACAGTTTGTAATTGCCTTCCACTGCAGCGACAATGTCTTGCAACTCTTGAATCTTTATATACGGGTTCACATTCAAATGGAATATGGTGCCGTTTGGTGTTCTTAAATTCAATGTTCTTGTCAGTCCTTCGCAGATGGACAGCAGCAACATGCAAACGGTGAAGCACACCAACATCGGACGAACAGCAGGGCGGAGGCAGTCCATTTGTACGAATTTCATGCTTTTAGGCGTTAATTTTGGGAAAATCCAAATAATTTTGGGAGGAATGAACTGATTGAGTGAGAGGAATGAATTGGAACGTGAATTTTTTGCTTACTTTCTTGGCCTATTTAAGCAACTTTTTGCCAACGGTGATGGTCATATGAAAAAGCTGAATGTATCAGCCCTTATTCATATGAATAAGTCAACACATATCCTTTCACATTGCAAAGGCTGAGGAGGAAGAAAAGCACTTTTCTTAAGATATTTTATGCTTTATCCCATGTAAATCAATATACGCCTAATGCTTTCCATAAGAATATGAGTTTATAATATTATAAATATAATATTGTGCTCTGTCCGAATTTGGCCAATTCATGCTAACATTTGGGCTGTGATATTTAGTGAATGTATTTTTTTTATTGAGAAGGATGCCTAAATTATTTATTTTTAGCTCTTCACGTCGATATAATATCGATTCCTTTGCGCAATATAATTTTTTTCTTTTTTTCAAATAATACTTTATTTACGATGTGAGAGAAGGAGGATAAGTAAGATGCTATCGCATTGTTTTTAGCACTCAAAATACTATCATTTTGAGTTTAAATTTGAGTCTTTGTTATGCATTTATCACATGGGAATGATGGTTTTGGCGACTTCACAGAATTTAAAATCTTTGACAAACTTCTTCACGAGACTACTGGCTTAGTCAGTTTTAGTTCTATCTTCTATGTATTGTGCTATTTTCAAGACTATACACAAGCGGTTGCATAGGAAGGGATTTTACAAAATTTTGTGTTTATAACTTATTTAACTTATTAGTCGGAGCAACAAGATGTTTGTTGAAAGACGCAACAGGTTTTCGACTTTAGTGGTTGAGAAAAATGATTTCATGGATTAATGTTGATTTTTGTCCTAGTCAGGTACTACAGACCACTTATAAGTTGCTATTTATATCTCACAGTTAACGATGTTAAAAGTCTTCCGAATGGGGTTCATCGGTGCGGAATTGCGGAATTAGGAAATTTCGCAGGGAGGGGGTGCTTAAAATGTAAATTAAAGGTATCAAAGCACGTACGTGTCAAAACACGTACGTGGACGGCTACCCCAGAACGGGCAACCAGCGTGGAGCATTAAAAAAGCGCGTACGTGTCAAATGAACGTACATGCTTTTGACACGACACGTCGGTGCTAGGACAAAATTAAAAAACATTCAAAATGGGCGAAATTAGAAAACCCATCAAAATCCAAAAGTTCTTCAAAATGCCTAATTGTTTGCACCCGGAGCTTCGAGGGTGCTGATCACGAATCTGACATTATTTTCTGAAAAAATCCTCAACCTAAGGGTAGCAAAACAAGTCAAGGCCTTGAATTTTTCAAGAAACTAGTCTTTCAATTTGCCTGCAGGCAATGTCCAGCATTGTTCACAAGAGTGTGTTCCTCCAGAGTAAGGTGCGGCGGGGCACCTTGAACTTGGATATGTTTATGTTGATTCCCGATCTCCATTGATCGTCCGTCGGTGCCGAATGTGCCGCCAGGAAAATTTTTGGAATTCTAGGCCATCACATATATACATGTGGGCGCCAAATTCTCCCAACCACCCTAACATGACATTCGAAAAAAATAAAAACGCAACGAGTAAATGTGATGAGTGGGTTGAAAATTGAAAGGGAACAGTCAGCATTTTTTATATAGGCTCTTTCTCTGTCCCTGCGGTGTGGGGCGTGGCCATCCGCTCTTCATTAAGCATGGAAGTGCGAGCGCGCGGAGATTTTCCACTACGCAATTTTAAACAAGAAAAAAGGCCAAAGGAAATTGTGGCAATTTTTTCAAATCGCTGGATGGACGATTTTGGAGCCCACTGTATAACCAACCAAACGAACTGCAAACTCTTCCCTCCCACTTCATCAGCCTTGTATATCATGTCAGATCCTCACCCCTCTTCTCCCCGCTATACAAACTCTTACTCTCATTCAACAATTTTGTTATCACTTGTCAACGAATAGAATAGTCACAGATCGATACAAGATACAAAAATATGATGTCGCAAATGGATAGAATTACGATCAAGGCACAGTGACAACCAAGACATGAGATTTAGGAGAGAGAACAGCAACAGCAAACAGAGGACAGGAGAAGAAGGGAGCATGAGCAAGGGAATGAGCAATGAGTGAACACTGATCACGATGCCAGCGGTTGTCGCGCAATGGTTGTTGCAGCCCGTGCGCCCGTCTTCATCGTTCTGCCACATCCGGATGAGTTTGTTGTGAGTCGTCATCCGCTACGAGCTGCAATAGGAAGGGTAATAAGTCGCATCAAAATACATTGCCCAGATCCAGTCCCTCCATATACCTTTGCGCCCACTGCTGACGACCGTCCGGCTCCGTTGTCGCTGCTGCCGCCGGCAGCTTGCGGAGTCGGTTGTTCCATTTCTCACGGCTGCACGCCAGGCACCCGAGACTGCCGAGCCCCTCGGTCAGCAAATGAAGGAGTGGGGATTGACACACAGTAGTGAGGAAAATGAATCCATGAACATCGATGTGGGTGGCAGGTTGGCGAGCGAGTCGTGTCGACTGGCGGTTGGGCTTCCTGTCGGCGAGTTCTCGGCATCGCTGTCGTAATGTTCCTGCGCTGCGGCACGTGCTGCTGCTGCCATCCGCCACGTGGTCACCATCGCGTGTTGTCGTCGTCGCTGTTGCCGGTCGAACAGTGGAAGAGCAGGCGTTGATGTTACGGGTTGATGGCGTGTTGAGCTGAGTTGTTGCCGATTGGAGTGTGAATTTGATGGGGAAAAGCGCAGCCCTTTTATAGGCGTTGGCGAGATAGGTAGAAAACGCTGGCTGAAATTCAATAAGTATAGCGTGTGTTTATTGTGTGAGTGTGCTGTCAGCTCTGTGACCATAGACATAGATGAATAGACTATGTAAGAAAAGAAAGATTGCAAATATAGGTAACTCTCTTCTATCTCTAGCTCCCTACTTTGAAGACTAAAAAACTTGAAAGATGTACTGTCAGAGGCTTCCAAAGTTGCAAAATGGAAGTGGTGAGAAAAAAGTTGAGCGTTATGACGCGATTGTTTTACAAGGGAAAAACTACAATTCTCTGACTCTCTTTTTCTCTGCTTGTCTACTGTTTCTCTCTTCTTCTCTCTTCTCTTCTTTTAGATCAATGTCGCCAAAAGATTCGAGGGAAAGTCCCATTTTGCAACTTCAGAAGCCGCTGACTGTATTTAGTATGTACATGAAAGTGTGCAAAAAAACGTAGCCTAATTAAATAAAATTATGCCTTTGTGATATTCGTTGAAATGCTAAGCTAGCGGCTGATGCAGCGCAAGGTGGTTGACTAGTTTTTAGTTTTGCCTATTTTTAACCAAAAATTTTCTTAATTTCTAATTTCTCAATTTTTCTCAAAAAATAATATTTTCCTATGTCTGGGAGGGGATTCCCCCATGTCTGGGAGGGGATTCCCCGATTCCCCCTCCTTTTCCCTTTCCCTGGCTACGCTCATGTATGTACATACCGTTTGACGAATGAACATGAACGGAGGTCAAACGAACCCTTTGGAATTAGTGCGCTTTTTGGCGTTGTGATGTTTTTGTGCTTATGTTTTGTGGTTTTGTCTGACGGACAAAATGGGCATCGGATAGGAAAAGAGCGTTTTTTGAAATGCATGCCAACAACATTAAGCAATCCAAATCCAAATGATAAATGCTTTTATAAGAATAAAGCGCAATCCGCCGATTGCAATATCACCCCAACCCTTTATGACAAATGTCTTTAGGTCCATTAAAAATTGTTTCATCTGAAGAGTTTAATCGACGTGAAACTCTCATGCCAGACCAGGAGATACTGCTCATTTTGACGTCAGATCCAACCCACGAAATATTCATCTCCGAATTTACATGTTTCATCAGCTCGTTGAATAAATACGCCCAAACAATCGATGTGTTCTTTGTCTGCCGATCACCTGATGCCCAAATGCGCTTCCGCCAAGCACATTTGGAGTGCGTTTGACACTTTTCTGTTCGACGGAAGCGGTGTGCTGTGGCGCGAAAGTGAGCCGTTGGAGGGCGCGGTCTCTCTGCTCAATGCGCTCACTTCCGCCGGCAAACGCGTGTTGCTCGTAACGAACAGTTCCGGCAAGAGCGGTCGCGAGTTTGCGGAGAAGTGCAAAAAGCTCGGATTTGCAGGTTTCCATTCTTCTAATTGTCAGCAAATTACCTTTTTTAAACCAATTTTTCTTAACGTTTTCGGGAATTTTGCGAGAAATTCGTCAATTGATTGAGTAATTCATTAAGCTCATCAGTAGTGATGCCAAGTTTTTTTCCCACAGATTTTCTATATTTTGCTTATAGTGAAATCCAGCTCTTAATTACCAGTGCTAATAAATTTCGTAATAGGTATAGCATTAGCATTGTAGTTACCGTTTGGCTTGTGGTCGGGGGATCCGAGAAAATATGGAGAAGTGTTTTGAAATTAATTTTTGGTAAAACTTCTCCATAATTGGCGTTTTTCATCAAAAATGTTTTTAGTTTAAAAAAAGGCAACTTTTTGGCATGGAATTTGAGTTTTTAATGGCTTTTTGAGTACCGAATTCGCTGATAAGATAGCGAAAATTGCAATTTTGGCTCAATAAACTGATTTTTGGCCTGAAAATTCACTTATTTTCGTAAAATGGGTTCGGAATTTTGCCGATTTTTAACAAAATTCCTCGAATTTTCTTCGAGATTTTTAACGGTCCAATGTGAGATACGACCCCTCAGTTCTTCACCTTTCCCGGTAACTCGGACCGTCCTTGTGGTCAAAAATTAGGAAAACATTTTGTGCTGTCGAGAGCTCGAGAGTTCGGCAAATTTTCTATTTTTATTCGCCAGTATTCCGAACGGGATAATCCCTGGAATCTCGTTAATCTCTAAAATTTGGTTTCAGAAAAGTTTCGCACCCGGATCCGATCTTTTATAGTTATCGAAGCCCGAGGCTTATCGGTGGGTTTTCAGAAAAAAATCAAAATCTTCTGCTAAAATTCAAACATGAAAATTCAGTGGGGTGAAGAGGAGGAACTGAAAGAGATGAATCGTGTCGAGATGAGTAAATTCGCTATAAAATTCACACAAAATCATTTTGTTGTGGTCGGTTTAGGATTGGGTTGCTTCATCTTTGTAATGTTCCAAAAGTTTAGGTCTCACAGAGGAAAACATTGTGGGCTCTGGCCAAGTCCTTGTACACTACCTCAACAAGCTCAGGGCAAAGCCCGAGTTTGCGGCCAATCGGCCCGTTTATCTGATCGGCTCCACTGGCCTCCAAAATCAGCTGAAGAGCGCGGGCATTGAAAGCTACGGGCCGGGTCCAGACCCGATTCCGGCGGATCAGGTTTCATCCTTAAATTTCAGGACATTTTTCCTAGACTTTCGTAGGTTGCGCAGGTCCCGGACCTCACTTAATTGGAAAGAAAATTTTTTCCTTAGATACGAAAATGGCGCGAATTCAAAAACAAAAGGGAACGTGGGTTCCCCATGCGGAACCTAGGTTACCCATGGGAAAAAAAGGGGAAAAAGGGAACTTTTGCCGATCTATAACTGGAAGACTGGAATTTAAGCTTATTATTTTGACATTTACATCAGCTCATTCGGAGCCGTAACAATACGGCCAATAAGGAGGGCGGGGATGGAGTTCCAACCCGGAATTTCGGCTGATGGGAGAGAAAAATTAAAAAATTTTCGTTGTAAATTTGCATACTCTGATCTATTTTCCTTGCAGAAATTGTTTAAAAGGTACTTTTCCGTTATGGGGCAGACCAAGTTTTTTGTCTTACCAAGATTGACATGTCATAGGCATGTTAAGCCATATGTATCGACTTCCTTGGGTAGATTACACGAATTTTATCGCTTATTGTCTATGAAATGTCAAGCATTTAAGATTCCAACCGCTTAAGATTCCAAAAAATTCCCTGATGGTACATATCAGTGCTGCTGTCCAACATTAATTTATCCAAGCAAATTGTTTTTTGGTTGATTTTCCTCCAAAAAGCTTTAAAGGCGAGTTAAGCAAAAATTAGCTGTCTTATTAGGCAAAAAGATGGTCAGTGCTCACAAGTCAGTGAGTAATAAAAGGTTGTCGCGTCTTGGCGAGCGAAAAGTTTTTTAAAATTTTTTTCTCGGCCCAAATCTCATTGGCAAAACGCATTTGTTCATTATAATTACAATACAATGCTAATTGTAAGCTTCAGAGTTCGTCCTCCGCATCGGTGCACGAGTTTGTGATTGACTCAATGCAAAAACAACGCCCTTTTGCTGTTGTTGGCGCGATGGATGTGCACATGAGCTACTTGAAGGCGGGACTGGGGATCGGAACTTCTGATCAAATTTCGATTTTTTTTTTTGATTACCCATTTTTTCTGAAGGTGATGAAAGCGGTGAACCTCCTTCACCAGGACCCGAGCATCCCCTTTCTGGTCACGAACGAGGACACACTCATCCCGGGCAAGCACAACGGGCTTCTTATTCCCGGGGCTGGAACGGTGAGATAAAAAAAGGCATTTCACGAAATTTGCGTATTTTTAATCAAAAAATTTAGCGTTTAGCGATAATCTTTAACTGATTGAAAGGATGATTGGAAATTTGTCATTTTTTGAAAATCGGAACGCCAATCCCTTTACAATTTTTTAAAGTTGAACTACAGGAATTTTCGCCTAAATGGTAAAATTTTTTTACTTTTCGCTTTTTTGCCTCTACTGTCATCTTTTACACTTCGGCAGTTTAAAAACAAATTTCGGAATTGTTCGCATCTTTTACGGCGTTGCATGCATAAATGGTAAAAAAGGTAAAAACGATAAAGCAGTTAACGATTGATGTAGTAAACACGCGTTCAGATCATTTTTGGATTATTACCAATAAATATATTTACTATATTTTTATGTTCTTTGCATTATTGACCCATTTTATTCAGGTAAGCTCCACACTGAGACACGTGTCTGGCCGCGAGCCGCTGATAATGGGGAAGCCGAGCACAGTTTGCTGGGAATACATCTGCGACAAATTTTCCGGACAAATCGACCCAAAACGGACAATAATGATCGGGGACAGGTGCTTTTGAAACTCAATTTGATGTGATTTTTGTTCAAAAAATCAGTTGTGACACGGACATCCAATTCGGCCGGAACAACGGCTTCAGCACATTGCTCGTTTTGACGGGAAACCACTCGTTGGAGCATGTGCGATGCTTCATGGAACAGGGCAAAGACCGGCTTGTGCCTGACTTCTTTGCGCAAAATCTGAACCAATTGTTATTGCCAGCGGAGGAGGAGACTCCTTGAAATTGTCGACATCCACTTAATTTATTTCATTTAATTTATTGAATTGATTTTTTGATTTTTCACTTTGCCTTTTTGTTCGTTCTTTCAAAATTTTCAGTTATTCGTCCGATCGTTTTGGTCAACAAATCAATCATTCGACTTCTCTTTTCCGGTTTTGAACCCAAAAAATGGATGGGATACGTGGGCGTGAAGTGCATGACCCCTCCCTTAAAGTCACATCACACGATCACACCACCGCGCGAGACCATTTTTTGCGTAAACAGACTCGTTCATCGCCCTTCCACCGCTCATTCACTGACTACTGATTGACTCCACCATAGAAAATGGCAAAAGTTCTCGTCGTGTTGTGCGTTCTTCTGCTGCTGCTCAATGTTGTTTCCTCAGACAGCAGGCGAGCCAGTTTTTTTTACGTGAAGGGTCAAAGCGATGGGTCCAAAATTTTTTGCCCTATTCCCACATTGCTTCGGCAATTTTCAAATTGATTTTAAATTTCCAATGATGTGGGGCTAAGATTTAAGGTGACTCTGGAGCTCCGTCTCGAGATTGCCATATCCCACATTGGATTTTAATTGTGATTCCACAAGAGAAAAATGATAAACTGGGCCGGCATAACTGAAGCCATGAGAAATTTTGTAAAACCTCAAAATTTAAATGTTTTAATTTGTTAATTAAGCAGTGACGACGGTGTTGTGAAGCGAGCTGATGATGGAGATGAGACGAAGTGCGATAAGAACTGCGTAGAGAACTGCAAGAAGAGCAACACGGATGATGATGCCAAAAAGCTTGAGGAATGTGAAATGGCATGTATGGCATGCGAGTTTATGGTGCGAGCCGCGAAGGAAAAGGATTTGACCGCCGGCGGAAGTCATTGATGCCTTTTTTACAAGCAGTGATAATCTGATAATTCATCAGTTTCGTTGTCATTATTATAAGTGAAAGCGCAACAGAATCGCAAAAATTTATCAGTTATGGCATAATATCAAAATAACCTCGATACTAGTCCCATTTTACATACCGTATTTCCTGTAATAGCTCCCCCGGGGAGTTATTTTTCAACATCTCAATTTTTAACACAAAAATACGTCTTCCTATGGTTTTTATGTAACTTTAATACATCATCGACGCGTCTTGAGGAGATAAGGAAGAATATGGAATAAAAAAAGAATTTTTGTCAACTCATTGGAAAGTTATGAACTCCCTAAAGTCAGCGGGGGAGGGGGAGTTATTATAGGGGGGAGCTATTACAGGAAAAACGGTTTTTCGACATTTTATTCTTATCAACCAATCAGTCAATCAATCAATCAATCATTTTTACTAAAGTAACACTCTCATTCATTCTCACTCACCGATCACTTTGTCAATAAAAACAAAAAAATGTCCTTTTCCCTTTTCACAGCCGCCGCCGCCGCAGCCGACTCGGTCCATAAACACCAGTCATCAGCAGCAGCCAAGCAGCTTCGTCGGATGATGATCACCGAAATGATTATTTTTGCCCAATTTTGTCCACTGACAAAGTGTTATTCTCCACTCTCTCTGATAAGCACCGCCATCAGCGCCAGCTGGCAGCAACCAAAACAATTTCGTAATTTGTCCATTTATGTTCATACTTCACACCAGCAGCTGCTGTTTTTTTCGTTTTACAATTTTTAACTTTTCTCACATTTTTTGATTTGAATATCTAAGAATGGCATCAACAGTTCAACACTGAAAAATGTTTAATGTACTTTGAATAAAATTGTAAAAACATTAATTAAGCGAATTTTTAACAAAAATACAATTTACCACAATAAATATTTTAACATTAAAATAATATTTTCAACAAAATATACATTTGAATTTAAAAGTTTACTTATATGCTTGCTTTTATTTACCCTGTCTCTTAAACACATCTGACCCTGCC
>JAEHOM010000785.1:0-10194 GCA_016433075.1 Hoplolaimus columbus | reverse complement strand
TTTCATTTGAATGCATTTGGCGGTGTGTTTTGCGCCAAAACATTTCGAGCGTTTATTTTCAAATTTTGCAGTCCATGAGCAGCACGGGCGGGCCGAAGGCCCGCCGTGCAGCTGCGTACACCCGCGCGGAGGTGGAGCAGCGCGCGCCCCTCTGGCCACGAACGGAAGATAGACAGCTCCGTCTCTTGGAGAAAAAAGGACTTGATCTGAAAGGTGAAATTTTTAATTAAAAATTTTATTGTACCGCATACGGTGGAGACCATACCCAACCGTATACGGACGGTTGATATAGACACACCGTATCCAAACTGCATGCGGTTGACAAGCACCAAATCCCAACCGGATACGGTTGGCATACACTTTTTTTTTAACTTTCATGAGGCTATAACTTTTTATTCAGAGTTGCGCGCAAAAAGTTTGAGATAGAAATGCTCAGCTCGACGAGAGGAATCGAATGGTACCACTTTAGGAAAATTTCGAGGGGGGGGGGTGTATTTTCCCATATCGTCTTAAAATGCTCCACTGCGTTTTTCTCCGTGTACGTGCGCTGACCGCGGTCAAATCTGACGTCAGACTTGGATTCCTCGCCCTTGAAAACATCTAAGTACGTGTTTTCAGGTCAAAAATCGGATATCGAATTTTTTATCCAAAGGGGTTACGAACCATACACATTTTTCCTTAACGTTTTTCCGGAGCCGACCCAGGCATTGGAGCCGGAGGGAGATGGAGCCTAGATTTGAAAAAGTCAGAGCCCGGAGCCGAAATTGCCCACGCGCAGCACCTGATGGCCGACACACATCATACACATGCTTATAACGTGTTTCTTTACCTTGTAGATCTATCTATATATTTTATTCGAGCCAAGATGGGTAGACGCCCAGCTCGCTGTTACCGCTATATAAAAAACAAGCCATATCCAAAGTCTCGCTTCTGTCGTGGAGTTCCTGACCCAAAGATTCGTATCTTTGATCTCGGTAGAAAGCGTGCAACTGTGGACGATTTTCCATGCTGTGTCCACATGATATCAAATGAACGAGAACATCTGTCCTCCGAGGTTTTGTAATAATCTAATAATTGTTCGTTCGCCCTAATTATATATACAATTTATTAAATTTTTAGGCTCTTGAAGCTGCACGAATTTGTGCAAACAAATATATGGTGAAGAATTGCGGAAAAGATGGATTCCACATGCGTGTCCGTATTCATCCGTAAGATGAATTTTGATTATTTTGCTTAGAAAATGTCCTAATAAATCTGGTCAATGTCGGAATAGAAAAACATGGTATTAAGCATAATGTAAATATAACACATATATTTGGCTTCAATTCAATGTTATAAACTTTACAATGTTTTAGGTTTCATGTGATTCGAATTAATAAGATGTTGTCCTGCGCGGGTGCTGATCGTCTCCAAACGGGAATGCGCGGAGCATTTGGAAAACCACAGGGTTTGGTGGCACGTGTCGGCATTGGTGATGTGCTGATGTCGGTTCGCGTCCGTGACCAGGTTTTTGATTTTAACTTTTGCTGATGGGGAGACATCTTTAAATTCAGCATCAAGCGCACGCCCTTGAGGCATTTCGACGAGCGAAATTTAAGTTCCCAGGTCGCCAATACACCGTCATCTCGCGCAAATGGGGCTTCACTCAATTCGATCGAGACCAATACGAGAAATACCGCAAGGAAGGGCGTGTCGTGCCCGATGGAGTCCATTGCAAATTTGTCAAGGAACATGGCCCGCTTACAGAGTGGATCAAGAATCCTATTTAATTGTTGGGGCCACATGTGACTTGTCTTTGTTCCTGAATTTGTTGATAAACATGTTGTTATTGAATTTATTTTTTTATTGAAAAATTGTTTTTGATCTCATTGCACATACCTATGCATAACTAAAATAGTATTTGGTGAGAATAATTGTTTTTCTTATTGTTAGAAGAGTGAAATATGAGCAAAGAACGTCAGGAAGCAGCGCAAAAGGTTTTGTGTTTTTATCAGTGATCGGGCTTATCATCAGCATTTTTTTAGTTCCGGATGGTTATTGGCACTCTCCTGCGCGATGAGGAAATTATGGAGAATAATTCGAAGGTTCGTTTTGCCTGCTTTGTCCTTAGACATTCTTTGTATATACTTTTGACCCTCACTATCAAAACTAATGTTATTCGCCTTAGATCGGCAAATCAGCTATTTTCGTCTAATACAGGCTTGAGAATGTGCAGAAAATTGCTTTTGCGAATTTTTCATTTGTGAAAAAATTCACTTGACAACAGGAGGTAGAGATTGGTTAAGAAAAAACAGAAAGGAGATGACCTGTTTTTCTGAAAAAATTAACATGGTGAAATTGAATAAATTGATTTATTCGGCAAAATTGCACTATAATCCGTGATATAATCGTAATCACTGGTGATGAATTCAAGAGTTATCCAGTTATCAACCAAATTTTATGAACAAAAAAATCAACAAGCCAACAAAAATATAGGTGTGCAAGGGGAGAGGGGTACCCCCTTCCCCTCCCTGCCATGCTCAACCGAGGCTCTTTTGCAAAGGGAGGGGATTACGCACCTTGCGAAAAAAGAGAGAATGAGAGAATGATTTTTAAGTCCAAAATTTTTTCCTTGCAAACCCACTGATGAGGCACCAAGGTGCCAGCCGACACCCTGCAAAAAACGCAATTTATGTAATTTGTGATTATTTTTTGTCTGTGATTCAGATTTCCTTAATTAAAATTTAAGCTTCTATATGGAAAATTCGGGTTAAAAAACAAGATAACAAAAAAAAATACCGCTTTACTGAATAAACATTTTTGAAATTTGTGGTCGTGCATTCAGCCTTCTCATCTGATGTTTTACTAGTAAATAAGCCAATTTTTAATTTCATTTGGATGGGAGGTGGTGAATGAAGACCCTTCCGCCCTTTACACCGTTCTGTTCGCCCATCTACAAAAACCAGATACCTTATTCTAATGGATCCCTCGGAGGTTCTATTTTTTAACCACCCCATGAGGAGGCTCTAATGGGGGGGGGGGGGCTCTGCTTAGTGCTTACCCATAATGTATTTAGGAAAAGGCCAAAAATTATATAATTCCAGTTTATCAATAAAAAAAATGATTACTTGTTAATAAGGGAATAGGTTTAAAAGAGTGAAACTGCGCAATCTTATCCCCCCTCCCCTTCTCCTCCCTAGTTGAAAAACTTATCAATCAAAAATCAATAAAAATTGGCGATGCGCAATACGCAGAAAAATTGGAAAATTATTAAGCAAAAATGAATATAACCGTATTGATGCTGGTGCGTGGGGTTCTGGGGTTATGCATTTTGGGGGGCAGCACACCTGTGATTTAAGATGAATAAAGCTGGTTTGGAGGTGTAGTCAACTAGAGTACAGCCAATTTTTTCTTTTATTCTAGCAAAAAACCCGAAAGGAGTCGCTGAAACCCTTTCGTATTGTGTACACGCGCGACTTTGTGTTGGATTGCGCTTTCTCTCCGTATTCAACGTTGCCGCCCAAGAATGTATTACAGCTAGCTCTTAATAATTTATTACAGTACTCAAACTCATTTAGATACGCGAGATCGTCATCGAGATGGGCGAAATCGTTGCCAAGTTCCCTCGCAGGCATGCATCCGCTTAAACAGATTGGCCGTTTAACACGTGTCTGTGCCTCCAATGTGTCCAATTCAATGCACATTCTTTCTGGGAATTACCAATAACACACTTTCATTCTGTTTCTGCTACTTGTGATCAATAATTTATAGCACGTACGAGTATATAATGTAAAATTCCGATCTCATCACTGTATAAACAAGTCATTTGGACGTGAAGCGGATTTATATTCTTTGTACTGTCAGTCATTGTATTAAATATTACATTTATAGTTTCGATTATGTAAGTGTCCAAATCCTAAGTGTTTCATTTCGTTATAGTAAGTGGCATTAACAGTAAGAACAAAGAAAGTAAAAAGAGATTAAAGTGCGAGTATAGACAGGAAGGAGGAATTTTTGTGGGATTTCCTAAAGAACGATTGAAATTTGAATTTTTGTTATCATGCTCTAGGTTTTGCATACTTTCGTGCGGCTAAAACTGAGTATCTGGAGAAGAAAAAAAAAACTTTTTGTGTTATTGATATCGCCAAAAGAACTCGAGTACAATTGGTCAGCCATATTAACCGTTCATTGCTAGCCGATGCTTCGAATTGTTCCGAACTTGGCTTCTTCATTCATAAGTGCAGCTTTGAAGCAGCCGCTGCTTCATTTTGCCGAGTGCAGGCGTCAGTTGAGCATCACGGCAATGCAGAACAACTACAACAACCTTCTGTCGGTGGGTTTGCTGCTTGGTATCGAAATTGCGGCCTTTCTGTTCTGTTTAGCGCCACATCAGGATGGGTGGGCCTCCGAAGCATTCGAGCAATGTCAATGACAGAAAGCCGATCCAGGGAAATGGTCACAGGAAGGGCATTGTGCTGAAAGGTTTCCTCCTAATGCAAACAGTTAAATCTGATTGCATCTTACAGTTTTCATCTTACACCCGAAGAAGCCGAATTCTGGCAACAGACAATGCGTTCTTGTGCGACTCATTACTGGTAGGGTATGTGTTGCCTATGTCCCTGGAGAAGGTCCGCACGGCCTGCAAGAACACAGTCAGGTAGATTGTTTTTTATCCGAATAACAAAAATTTTAATTAGCTTACTTTTCTGTTAATTATGCGGTTTTCCATCAAAATTTAAAAACCTCTGACCTAGCACTATTCGACCTAGCACTCGCCTCTGGACAAACAAATATATTTAAGCCTAATTTTTCCTCTACGCGCATCGAAAATTTTTCATAAATATTTTTGAAAAAGGATTCCCGGAGTTTTTCTGGCTGCAAAAACACATAGTTGTATAAACAGATTTCTGTCATCATACAGATAAAAAAAACTGCCATTTTTGCCATTCATTTTTGCTGTTAAGGTGCATGTGATGGGTGGTCGAAGGAGAGATCTGATCGGTGTGAAAGCCAATGTTATGAGAGGCAAATTAGATTGTGCTCCAGTTAAAAGAAGAGACAAGTGATTTACCCCTATTCATTGGATGCATTCTATTTAAACTGAGAATATTGTAAGCTTACACTTTCACGGGACGGTCAAGGTTCAATTCCCTTAACTTTGTTGGCATACGCGTGGGGGCATGTGTTTGATCTGTATAGGAATTTATAGCAGTCCTAACAATGAGTGAGGTGTTTGTTTAAAGAAAAATTTGTCTTTGGACTGCGGGGGAGGGTAAATCAAACAAGTCATATGAACAAAAAAATTGGCTACCATCCAACCACCCTTTGGAAAATATGGGTGAAAATCAGGCGTTTTTTTTTCAATCTTTTTCGTCAGGTAATTAAATAATAATGTGATTTTCGGCTCAATGCATTAGGATTCAAGGATTATTACAGGATTTCAAAAACCCTGAAATCATGTCCTTTAGGTTCGATTTGATTTGTGGGTTATTAAAAATGTAAAGTTTGTTCGTAATGCTTTCTACACAATTTGTTGAGGTCGGCTTTATTTGTTAAGCCACTAATAGCTATTATCTTTTTTAGATCATTACATATTTAAGGGTCAGTGGCTCCGTGATGGTATTAGGCGCCGCCGGGGAGGTGGGGAGATTTTCTTTGAATTTTTATTGAAGTGAAAAAAAGCATTTCAGACAAATAGGTTCAACTTCGGCAACACATAATTAATCCTTTCTGATTTATTTTGCAATATTATCATTTATCACTTGGTCTTCCGCTGCATCTTGCATAAACAGACTATTTGACAATGAAAAACAAATTTTTTCAAACTATGATTATTCTGGCGAGCTTTCTTTTCCGCTCCGGACATGCGCAGTATCCGCCATCAGTTCCCGGCTCTCCATCAGCTCCCGGAAATCCGGGTGGTGCTTAATCAATGCATTTTGATACTAATTGATGTTGCATACACATCATATATATGAAAAGGGGTGGGGATGAGGCCAATCCTCTATCAAATGCCTGAGAATTCAAACCGATAAAAGAATTTTTTTGGCTAATTGTAATAAACTTTCCACTAAAATTGTCCACTTCTTTAGCGGAAATCGCTTTTTTATTAAAAATTTTGCCGGCTGTGTCTATCGCGCCGACACTTTAAAGAAAATCGGTGAGGGGATGGGTAATCACCACGTCTCCATGAGTAACCACGTCCCTGCATAAATTTTTCTGTGGAAATACTGTACACCTATGATAGACGTTACCGAATAGGCCCGGCTGTCCAGGATTCCCTTCCGGTCCGTTGGGGCCTACTTCGCCCATATGACCATCGCTGCCGGGATTGCCTGGCTTGCCCTTCTGCCCCTGCTCTCCTCGACTCCCTTGTTCGCCGCTTGGTCCGGTAGGACCCTTCTCACCGATGACCCCGTCCAATCCGCTCAGGCCCTTGTCACCTTAGGGATTGGGTATGACAATTTTATTATAGTAATTATTATAAAACGGATTATTAGCTTTATTACGATAAAATCTTCTCAAAAGCGGAAATTTTGGTAAATTCGGCCCTAATGCGATCCAATTGAGTGTCTTTCACGTTCTATCTACTTTCACCTATGAATTGAACTTGTCAACAAATATTTAAGCGCTGACCATATGGGGACAAGGAGTGGAACGACTGTAAGCCGTACCAGCGAATAGGATGGAACTGCTTTGCAATTTTTATTGCATCTTTTATTGATGTCTGATTTTACGAATGGGTTCTAAGGATTTCTGGTCTACGGACAGATGAGGGGTTGGGCGTCGATCCACGTCTTGCCCACGCACATATGTTGCTGACTGACCAATTTTGCCATCTTCGCCCGGTTTTCCTTGCTCTCCGGTTTCTCCAATTGGTCCAACCTTTCCCTTCGTCCCAGGTAGTCCCTTCTGGCCATGGGGACCCGGCGGTCCCTTAAAAATTAACTTTTTAACTACTCTTCCAGAAGCGGGACTGACTTGAGGCCCCCTCTGCCCTTGACTTCCCCTCTTTCCTGGCTTCCCAATTGGACATTCCCGGCACATGTGGCCGCGAAGAGAATGCGCAGACATCTGTTGTTGCACTCCGGGAGCTCCGATAGCACCGGCAACCCCTCTTGCGCCGGGACTACCAGGCATACCAGGCGGACCTGCACTGAACATTGTAAGATCACAAGTTGGGAAAAATTAAACGCTAAACTGTTACTACCTAGAATTTATCAAGCGAATTTAGACATGAGAATAGTATTGAGCGCCGGGAGATTTTCCCCTTTTTCGAAGTTCAAAACTAATTAGAATACCAAAACACTTGTTGGATTTGACTAACAAGTAAGTGACCGACTTCAAAATGTTCTTTTGATCAGATTACCCTAGTAAATAAACAAAAATCAGCTTCCTCCTACCCTCCCTTACTCGACAGTCCCATTTCACACCAAGTGCAATGATTTTTTTTATCTCAAGAAAAAAGTGCCCTTATATTACTATAGTTACCTGGTGGTCCGGGTGGACAATCGTTTTGCTCGCCCGCGTAACAGTGACATATTGGCTGCTGGTGGTTGCGCTGGGCATCGATGGGTGTCGTCCATCTCTTTTTCCGTCTGTGCTTTCCGAATAGTGCGGTCGCTTCCCTCTCCATTTGCTTCCAAACATTCATTTCGGCTTCCAGACGCTCCCCAATTTGGACAATTCGTTCAGTGAAGCACGAGAAGGACCAAAAGGCGTAAAAGAGTTCAACTACGCAGAGGGAGCAAGTTGCAGCAGTCAAAAGCTTTGCCGCCATTTTAAACGACAGATGGTTGGGGGAGCAAAGTGAAAACTGCCGGATAAAACTCCCCGTCACTCATCGTCTACTCTCATTTAAGCACACAAGCCCCCACCTCCCTCTCAAAGGCGCCTCGCCAACTCCCCAATAATCCGCTCTGGTAAAAGATATCCCCATTTAGCGACATTTTTGGAGATGTGCATTTAATTGCACCTCGCAGGAGCACTTCGCCTTAGTAATTTATTCAAACAATTTGATGATTTTTACGGGTCTGTGCGACCCCGTCTCATTCAGCGTTGGTAGTGTGTTTAATGTGTTGCTCATTCAGATGATTGTGCGACACACACCAAAACCCATGAAAATATATAGCAGAGTAAACAGTTTAATAAGAATATTATTATCATGTCCAAACATGTCTTTTTTTCTAGATACTGCTCCAAACATGTATCACAGATATGATTTTGCTGGTGGCCACGGTGCTCATTAAGAATGCGAGATCTCGGCATTTGGATTTATTTTGAAAATATAAGAGTTGACATTAAAGTGCAAAAAAAGTGTTCTAATTAAAAATGGGAAATAATTAATAATTGATGTAATTTTTTTCTGTGCTAAACCAAAGCTGATCCTGATTCCTAGCATTGCGGAAAAATGTATCAAATTACCAGCCCTAGCTCAAAAATCAAATTTATTTCATGTCCCGGAAAAAACAAAATATAAATAAACTTTGGCATTTTTGCAGTGTTCCTTCACATCCGACCAAGGGCATGCGGAAGTGATTTTGGCAGGTCTGCTCACAGTGAATGGCGCAGAAAACAGGGGCTGGGCATTGGCTGCCTATGTGCTGCTCATTTTTCTGACTTATGTGTCCATGTTCGGCTATTTGTCCCAGTTCATCTACCGATATCTGCTAATGAACTGGTATTTTTTCATTATTTATAAAACTAAACCAATTCTGATCTCCAAACAAAATTGGTTGAGCTTTGAATTTCCCTGTTTTTCATTTTTCCGAATATTTTTATTTTTTGCTCAAGACTTTTTTCCTAAAACATAAAATTCGAATGGACTTAAGCATTTTTAGGTTGAAATGCATGAGATTGTAAAAATATGCTTAACTTTTTCTTTCAAACCACTTCTGTACAAAGAAATAGAGACAAAGAAAAAAAATTGTAAAAAATTATGTTCAAATTAGATGGTATTCGAAAAAAATTATTACATTTTAACCGAGTTTTTATTTTTTAATTGACAAATATTCTTGCAAAAAGGGACAAGCATTTGTCTGTGGCCAAATATTTTGCCTTGTTCGCCTTCACCCTCCTGTTTCCATTGGCCTATTGCATTGTGCTTGTGCCATGCTTATTATCCACCATATGACCATGCTTACATGAACGACACAAAAGTTGCCAAGATCCTTGGATTCGACCTTAGCGATAACATCGTGTTGGCCGGGCGCTCGGACAATGTGAAAAATATCAATTTAATCAATAAAAAATCGAAATTTTAGAGCTGGCTTGTCTCGCTCGCTTTCTACTATATTATCGTAATCTGCACAATAGCTTACAGTATCCTATGCACTCTTGCTTGGCTGATGCACCGCTTTTTGAAAAACAGCACCAAATTTTTAAGGTTTGCATATTTTCAGTTAAAATTTTATCTAAATTTTTCTCCATAGCTTTCTTATATTGTACGAAAAATATATAGTACTTAACACTGCTGGTTTAGAAACGACCAAATCCAGATTGCCAAGTTTGTTGAGATGAACAAACAGATTTCACGCAATCTGGTGATTCAGGCAAGTATAATAATTAAATCAAAAAATCTTAAATGCTTGAATGTATTAAAAAATGGTATTTTCAGTTTTACCACCTCACTACAAACGTCTTACCAAGATTGATGTAGACATGTCAAGTAATATTTTTCCACCACCGATGTTAGATTAATATGAATGGTATGCAAGAATGACATGTCATACATGTCAACCTTGGTAAGACGTTTGGAAGTGGATGGTGTTGTAAAAAGTAAAAGTTGTAGCTAAAAAAATTCCAAAAAATATTAAAGGCTGCCCTCCCGTCGCCCATCTATCTTGGCGTTCTGTTCTTTCTCGGCATAATTCTGTTCAAGGTCGATGTCAGCAACTGGACATGGCTCCAGTACTACAATTTGCTGACGGACATCCCATGCTGTCTTCCGTCCGCCATCAACCCATTGGTCACAATCGCAATTGTTCGCTGCTACCGAGCGCTTTTACAGAAGACATTCACACTACTTTGGGTAAAGAAGGACCTTTGTGTTATTATTGATATACATTTTTTATTGATAAAATACCCACAACAACATGCTCAAATGATGAGCACCGCACAATATCAATACATTTGATACATTGTCAATATGATGTTTGTTAGAATTGTAATTTTATGAGTTGGATTTTTTCACAACCCTCAATATACAGGTGGGCG
>JAEHOM010000784.1:0-10195 GCA_016433075.1 Hoplolaimus columbus | reverse complement strand
AAAAATTCGTACAGCACACTCCGCGTTTATAAGGAGCTTAAGCCTAAAAAATATCGCCTAAAAAATATCTAAAAATGGAAAATTTATATGTTACGCCCGATTTGGATCCACGCCCGATTCTGAATCGGGCGCCCGATCTAGATCTGGTTCAGGATCGGGCGCCCGATCTAGATCTGGTTCAGTAGATATTTTTTGAAGCAAAACTTTCAGTAACCATTTGCTATCATAACCAGAGAAAAAACAAAATGAATTTTAGTAGCTTTAGTGAAATGCATTTGCCATTTAAGAGTCCAACCATACAGCAGTTTCATCACTATCATACATGTGTTTGTAACTAGTTTCTAGTTTAGAAGAATTTTGTGTATAGTTGATAATTAGAGGTAATACTCAGAAATTTTATTCAAATTTGCGAAAATTTAGGTCGAAATTCCAAAAATTTCGGTCAATATTTCGAAAATCATTCGTCCTCCTCAGAACAAGATCAAAACAAACAATTTCTTTACCAGAGTCATCAATCTCTGTAATAGTATGCCTAAAGGCCAATTACGTTTTGAAAACCAATAGCATATTATTAGATCGCATATCGCATTTGCGTCATTGTATCAAAGGGGGATGGGGCATTTTGAGTTTACATTTTCCAAATGCTACGAACTGTATCTATGCTCCAGCAATTGCGTGAAACATTTCTTGTGAATTCATAAGCGAGCTTAGAAAAGAAATGGCAAATAAGGACATTACACAAAATTGTATTTGTTTGGTATGCGAGGTCTGTTCGACTGCTGTGAAAGGACATGATTAAAGGGAACCAAAACGAACAACATGAATAAAAAGGACGAAAAAATTTGTTACACGCGAAATTAAAGATTCACACAATATAAATTATTTTACTTAATACAAAATTACTTAATTAGCAATAATACTTAATTAGCAAATATTATTAATGGAGTGAGAGAAATGATACTGAATAGCTCCACTAAACTTTTACTCAAATTGATTTTTTGTATTCAGTATTTGTATTAAGTCCCAAAAACTTTAAATGTTCTTTGCAAAATTAAAATAAAACCGATTTTTGGGCATAAACTTGTGAAATCCCACTTACATTATCGGAATTTGAGATTTGGTGAGGTCAGCAACATGTTATTTTCGAGGGACATAACACCTGTGTAAGGACAACCTTTCTACAAAGCTCTTCAAAAAATTGATATTTAATATACCTAAATTAACATTGAACACAACATATGTGTGTAATTTTGGTCCTTTGTTTAGAAAGTGATCTGAATTTGCGCCTTCAAAATAAAGGTAAAAATTTTACAATCCTTCAGAAAATGCCATTTTTTAGGAGTGTTTTTTCGGTAAAAATTTTACAATCTTTCAGAAAATGTCATTTTTTAGGAGTTAGGAGTGTATTTTCTTGAAATATCGAAATTTTTGTCAAAATTTCGAAATTTGCGAAACTCTAAATAGCTCAGAAGCATACTTCACAAGGGAGTCGGATGACCGTACAAAAAAAAAAAAAAACTAGGGACTGAGCAAGAGATCAGCATCAGCTGGTAAATGTGCGTGACCTAAGGTACAAAATGCTTTTTCTTTCCCTGGTACATTTTTTAAGAATTTGCGTACAGAAATGCGCGTAAATGAGCTACCATTTACGTCCAAAAGGAAACCACCAAGAAAAAAAACTTCATAATTGTCGCATATTACGTGGCATTTCCGTCATTGTGTCAAAGAAGGGCAACATTTAATTGGCAAATTCAACGAACTGTGTTCTCCTGAAATTGCGTGCAACTTTTCTTTATAAGGAGGCCAGAAAAGAAGTGGTCAAGAAGTCTATATCACCAAATATTTTGTATTTTGTCTGGTACGCAAAGTCTGTTTGAGAATGATGTGAAAGGTCACGATTAGAGTTAACCAATCGAAATATTTCCATTATAAAAGAACCAGAAATTCCTCAAAATTCACTCGCGAATTATAATTAAAATTCATATAAAATTCATATATTTGTCTAATTTTTTACCCAAAATTGGCTTTAATGTCGAAGGCTTTTTTAATAAATGCAAAAAAAAATCAAATTTTCATTCAATATAAATTATAAGCCAAACGGTTAGCAGATTTCACCTTTTTTTTTGCTTATACGCTCTAGGCGCACGGCCTTTCGGCTTTAGGGGGCAGGGGATTTGTGTCCGGCGATCCACTCCCTTTCGGGCGGCTTTCCGTTACACTAGTTGTGTTAGAGATGCATGGTAGTGATTTTGGGGGGTTATGCAGCGCTCAGGAATCGAACCCAAGACCTCTTGCCTTGGTTAGACAAGCGTTCTACCATTAGACTACGTGTTACATCCGTCTTGTTGATCACCGTCTGCAAGACGGATAAAGAATAAAGATCCCGCGCATCCGTCCTGAAAAAAAATAAATCTGTACAATGCAATAATACAAATCGATTTAACTAAATAACTATTGAATATATTGGCATTCTGTTTTTCGTGTTGCGTTCACATTCACAGTGCCAAACCCTCTCCACAAAATTTGAAACTTTTGCGGGATCTCGCTGCAGGATACAAAAAAATAGGTAGTAATTTTTACATTTTAACGATCATTATTGAATATAATGAATATAAAAGAGCAAGTAATAACTAAGAATGATAAAAACAAATAAATTTGACTTTCTATAAAATTGTATATAGGCAACAATCATTATGGGGTGGGTGGAACGAATTTTTATGGACGTTTTTTCTTCATTCTCCATTTGGGTGTTGTTGATTGATACGAATTAATGGGGGCACCAGCAATTTGTCCTGAGGCTATTTCGGGGGCTTTTTTGCGCACTCCCCCACTTGTACGCACTTTGTCTTCTGTCTCCTTAATTTATTTAGTTCCCGATTCCCGACCACCCCCGTCTCGGTAAGGTGAGTACATGCTGTCCGCCCTTCAATCGTGCCGCATTTTGTACGGATCCAGTACGCGCACCTGTGTTCCACCAACATGGCCATTGGAATGGACCCCTGAGGGCAGAAATGGCCAAATCGAAAGGGGTATTTAAGGCCAATGGCCAATGGTTTGAGCACATCACAAAGCAGCACATTTGCTCACTGAACAACAATGGCGGACTACGACAAGCATGCGCAGCAGCGTGAGGCGGAGAACCTGCGCACGCTGGCCTTCTTCGGCACGTGTCTGGCCACCGTGGCCACATGCATCGCGGTCGTGTCCATGCCGATGGCCTACCAGCAGTTCCAGCAGCTGAACAGCCAAATGCAAAACGAGGTGGACTTCTGCAAGATGCGCTCCGGCAACATGTGGCGCGAGGTATCATTGGACATTCTGACTTCATCATTGATCATTATTGGTCATTGCGGATTGCTTGCAGGTGACGCGCACCCAGGCCTACTCCAAGCTCTCGCACCAGGACCGTCACAAGCGCCAGGCGTACGGATGCTGCGGCTGCGGCTACTCGCCGTCCGGCCCGCCCGGCCCTCCTGGACCGCCTGGACAGCCCGGAGGCGACGGACAGCCTGGCAGCGCTGGACAACCCGGAGCACCTGGTTAACCTGCTGGAGTCCGGAATTTCTGCAATTTGATGCGATTTTGCTCAATCAGGATCTGTCGGATCGCGCGGTGGCGGCGGCGGATACGCCTGTGGCCAGACATGCTCGCCTGGAACTCCCGGACAGCCTGGACCACCTGGAGCGCCTGGCCCGAACGGACAACCCGGCAACCCAGGAGCTAGTGCTCCACCGGGCGGACGTGGACCACCCGGACCTCCAGGTCCTCCCGGTCCGGATGGTCAGCCTGGCAGCCCTGGAGAGCCCGGATCGCCTGGTGCACCGGGACAAGTCAGCGGAGGCGCAACCGTCGTTGGACCGCCCGGCCCGCCTGGACCCAACGGACAGCCCGGTGCGAACGGAGAGCCCGGCCAGCCCGGAAACCCAGGCAACCCTGGAGGCCAAGGACCCGCCGGAGACAACGGAGCTCCTGGAGCACCCGGCCAGCCAGGAGGCTCAGGACAGCCCGGCAACCCTGGCGCCCCAGGAGGCGGCGGAGTTTGCGGTAAAACTTTTGAAGCGAAATGGATTGGCGCCTCTTCAAATCCGGTTTTCCATTCCCATTTTCAGACCACTGTGCTCCACCACGTACCGCGCCGGGCTACTAAATGTCCAACAAATGGTCATTGTGTTGGTGAAAGAGAAAGAGCCCCCCGCAACATCCACTTCAACCTTTCGATCCAATTTTTGCATCTAAAAACGTCACTTTTGCCATTCATTGATGTTGATGTACATAGTTGGTAGTCGGCATTTCATGTGACGCAAAAAATAAATGGATCATTGTGACAAAAACCAATTCATTCGCTCAGCTTTTTGGAGATTCATGATAAATACCAGTCCAGATATGTGAATTGGGAGGATATAAAGGTAGAGAATGCAGGAATGCGGAGATGCTTATAACTTATAAGCAGATAAATGCCTTGCATGGCAAGTCTTGATTTTAATCTTGACGATGCATGGAAGATGATTGAGTCCGGATCCAGGAACTGGGAACATGAGAACATTTTCTGCTTCATCGTCATTCATCGCTTCCACATTTTCTCACATTTTTTATTTCTTTCGAATTTTCTAATAAAAATTTGAACAATTAACACTTTAAAATCAAAGTTGGCTTATTTGGCAGTTTATTAAGTGCATTAAAAAATGAAAGAAGCAAAATTGCTGGCGTCTGTTGCCGGTGGTTGCTCTATGCTGGTCATCGTTGTCTGCTTGGTGACCATTCCTCAACTCTACTGGGACATGCAGCAAATCGATGAGGAGGTCCTAAAATCCTATGTTTTCGTAAAATATGCAAATTTCCAAAATAATTTAACTATTCTAGGAGTTTTTTTTTGTTTTTCAAAATTTTTTAAAATGCTAATTGGTGAGATCAATTCCGAAAATTTCGATCTAAAGTTAAATCACAAATTTATCCTAAAAATAGTAAAAAATGGCATTTTCCGTAAATTGACAATTTTTCACAAAGTATTTTTCATTTTTGTCATTTTTTTGGCAAATTTAAAATATTTAACAACTAATTCTCCATTTTCGTGATCATATCAGATATCACCTCGAATGGAGGGGATACAATTTAGTGTCCGACAGTTCCGAGTGGTACAAATTTAGCTACCAGGGATACAATTTAGCTCCGTGGCAGTGTCCGACAGTTCCGAGTGGACACCGACTCCGCATGGAGTGTACTTATGCAGGCGAATATTAAGCAGCAGCATAACAGCCCAAGCTCTGTGGCACCAGAACAGCCATTCACCAGTCTGGTCAGTCGCCTGCGTCGTCAAAAGGAAAACGGGCGCTATTCTGCATTGCCTCTATGGTACATCGAATAAAATTTCATTGATCCATTTCTTGATTGAGTTGGCATTGCCTCATCGAATAAAATTGGCGTTTTCAAATTGGCATTTGATCCAAAGCCAAAGGCCCAATTCAAGAAATGGATCAGAATGAAATTTGCGTTATTATTTTCCTAATAAGGGGTGTATTTTAAGAAAAAACCTGATCTGTAGAAAATGGGTCGGTGCTTTTGTAGACCGAAGCGAAAAAATGAATTCATCAGGTTTTGTAAGTACCAGAATTTTTTTGACAATTTGTTTTTTTAATCATTCTCATTACAGCTCTGAAGTTTTGTCGGATCCTATATTTTGTTTCAATGATTTCGGCAACTATGAAATCAGCTTCCGCCCTGCCCATAACATTGATCTGTCAAACAAAATAAAATGAATTTTTTCATAAGAAGTCATTCCCAAAGCACATAAAAATTCGAATTTTAATTTCGTGCCCTTAATTAGGTGCCAATGTGAGCCTGTGAAGCCACAATGTCCGCCGGGTCCACCTGGGCCTCCAGGCGAACCGGGCCCGGACGGGCAGCCTGGCGAGCCAGGAATGCCGGGCAAGGACTACACTTTGGTGTTCATGCCATCCGCACCGTGTCCTGTGATGGACTTTTCACAATGTTTGCCATGTCCGGCTGGTCCACCCGGTCAGCCAGGCATCACCGGACGCCAGGGCAGGCCTGGATGTGAGGGATTGCCGGGCGAGCCGGGCACGCCTGGAAAACACGGAGCACCAGGTGACTGACTGATTTTCGAGAGAACAACTGATTTTCCGACTAATTTTTCAGGTCTCCGAGGTCCGCAGGGCAATGTGGGCGAGCCAGGACTGCCGGGCCTGCCCGGATTGCCAGGTGAACCCGGCCAGAATGCCGAGTTCGGACCGCCTATGGTAGAGATTACTGTAAAAAAACTAATAAGAGCAAATATTCCGAGTTATACCACGTTATATACTGTATATTTTCAGCCTGGTCCAAAGGGTGCTCCCGGTTTGGTTGGACTGCCTGGGCTGCCGGGGGAACCTGGACCAGCGGGTCTGGCGGGCATTCCGGGGTCGACGGGAGCACCAGGCCCGCAGGGTCAGCCCGGACCAAACGGCCCGCCTGGAAACCCGGGGCGACGCGGATCGATCGGACTGCCCGGCACGGACGCAGGTGGGAGTTTAAAAAGTTTTTTTACGAAAATTCCCAAAATATTACTTCTTCAGCCTATTGCCGCTGTCCAAATCGATCGACCGTGTTCCGTCGCCAGTAATAACCAATTGGCGTGATGTTTTGTTATTGAAAATTGTACCACCGATCATCGATGTTCATTTTTGCTTGTAAAATGATATTCGTTTGAGATCTAAATCGATTTTATAATAATTTTTATCGTTTTACGCTCGAAAAACTCTAGAGATGACAAAAATTAGTTGGTTCAAGTTTACTTTTCAATTAGAATTTCACAATTTTGAAGAAATCTATACTTTTTGCAAAAATTGGAGTGAAGAAAAAACATATTCTACCTGAAAAGTGTGTAAAATTTAGCAAAAAATATAAATATAGGAAGGTAGCATGAAAATTTTATGAGCTTATTGAAGCTACCCACGAATTCTGTGAACTGCGGTAAATTCCTTTAATACATAAACCTATTGTTGCGAGCAATGCACAGAAAACAAAAAATACACGAAACCGATCGATCGAAATCGATAAAATCAATAATCGGTTGGCGTTGCTCGCGCTCATTCCGCGCCGTTATTATTGGGGACGTCGTCGGCCCAATAGATTGGCCATCCAGCGGCTGAGTTCCGGCTTGTGCAGGTACAGGCTAAAGCCGGCGGTGATCAGCACCAAAAAGGACACGTGAAAGGCGTCAAACGTATTCCGTTGGATTATTTGCAAATTGTTTGGGAACTTGAAAAAATGTTAGAATTAAAAAAAAATTAAAAAATAAGCTTGAAAAATGTGTTATTAGCTTATTAGTTAAAAGGAACAGATAAAATAGAAACAAGCAAATCGGAAAATTCGACATCTATGTCGAAGACAGGAGCGGATCAAGGATTTTGGTTTGGGTGAGGGGGTAACATCCCAGACCCTGATCATAAAAGTCCGACCTTTTTTTGCTCTTCCTGGAAATTTTTCGCTGTGTTTTAAATTTTGACAAAATGGCAAAAAGTATTTTTCAGCCAAAAAATGCATTTTCAGGCCAAGAAAAGTAATGGGGTGGGTGCCGGCAGTGCCGATAGACGCCGCCGAGAAAATGTTTTGGTATTTTAAACAATTTCTGTTAAGGAAATTGATCAAATTTTGTCCTATTTTAAACGATATTTTTCGAATTTTTCCTTTTTTTTTGTCTTCCAGTCGCCGATAAGTTTTTTCCGTTTTGGGGTACGTAGTACGTACCTAGCGTACCTCTCCCCCTAAATCTGTCCTGGTCGAATATGGGTTGTTTCGGGTTTCGCTTGGCCCATCATAAAATCCATCATTTCGCGGACATGAAATACTTATTGTAAGGTTGGAGTTCGTTTCTTCGATTAAAAAAACTAACCAGGGAGCTAGAGTAATCGAATAAAATTTGAGTTTTAAGCCCATACGGGGCATAAATAAATCGACACAAATCGACTTGCAAATTTTTTGCATCTTTCTCCCTATAAAAGTCCTTAAAAACCTGACTGGCTCATTCGGGAGTATGTGCTTTTGCTTCACGATCGGCTCCGTCGAACACAGCTCTTGCGTCTGCTCACTCATTTTCTCGAACAATGTGTGCGGTTTGTGATCGATCACAAATACTTTAGACAAACCGATCAATAACTAAAATCGATAATCAATAATGCATGCACAGCAGCAAGCAAAAAATACAACACGCGATGGAAAGTGACGAAAATGAAAGCAAAAATTGTGATCGCATTGTCCTAAATTTACTCTGAACAGAACAAAGGCTAAACTGATGAGAAAATAGTATTGAATGAGAGCAGACCATGGATTTTTTCCTCTTATTTACCAAAAAATTCTTTGAAGTGTTCATGCTTGTGAGTATGAGGAATATCCATGCCATGCTCTGATGCAAAAATTGATTTCTCAATGTTCGTCGTCCTCATCCGCCATTAGCATTTCAGCCACTTGGACGATTTTCTTGTCAAGATCAACCAGATAGACGATCAGTGCGAATGTTGCGCCAGCAATAAGCCACCCGACAAACTGAATTTGTGGACAAAAAAATTGTATGCACTTGTGAGATTTGTGCAAGACAGAGCATTTTTAAGCTGAAGCTAGGGCTGTAACGCTTTTGAAAAGTTTTCGCTAAAAATAGCAAATTTCCTTGAGGAATTTGACTTAATTTTGGCATCTGCCTCATCCCACCAATTTTTTCCTACCTGCACCCTAGGCTATAGATCGGCAAAAGTTCCCTTTTCCCAGGAATGTTCCCCAAATGTTCCCCAGGGACCCTTGTTTAGAGTGGTCTGAGACAAAAATTTTTTTTGTGTATGTGTGAGGTTCGTAACCTGAACAAAGTATACGCCAAATTTCATGAGGAATCCGAATATGTAATTTGTTTTTCGATTTGGTACGGACCTGGGGTACAAATTTTTCAATTGAAAAGGGAACAAAAAGGGAACATAAAAAGGGAAACTATGTTCCCTTTTTGTTCCCTTTTTATTTGAGAAATTCGTACCCTAGGTTCATACCAAATCGAAAAACAAATTACATATTCGGATTCCTCATGAAATTTGGCGCATACTTTGTTCAGGTTACGAACCTCACACATATACAAAAAAACTTTGTCTCTGACAACTCTATCCAAGGGTCCCTGGGGAACATTTGGGGAACATTTCTGGGAAAAGGGAATTTTTGCCGATCTATGGGGGGGGGGGCTAATCTTCAATATTACCGATTTCAATTTTACGGATTTGTTCTGTCTCTTCGATATTTTATCATACAGAAGTATTCGCTTAGCGTAATTGGTTGATTTTGCAGAGGCGATTTTGAAATCATGTTCATTGATCGATCACACAATGAATCCCAGAGCCTATATGAATGAATTCCTCAATGTCAATATGATGTTATGTACACACTATGTAGTAAAGGTATGTATTATTTATTGTATTATTAGTAGAGCTATTCGCTATTCGAGACCGACAATTTTCCAGATTCGAGACCGAGACTACTTGAGCCCGAGACCAAATGCGTTTTTTTAACTTTTTTTTGATCAACAAACCTAAAATTGGGTATTTGTTGAATGAAATTAGTAGTTTATTAATTAGGAACACTGTGGTCGGCGTGCGGATTGGTACCTTTGGAAATTTTAAGGGAAATTGTTGAAATTTGTAAAAATCGGTAATTTTTTCGAGTACTCCGACCCCTTCCAAGGTCACCCAGAAAATTCAATTCTTACTGTAAAAATCTCATTTTCAGAGACCAAAACACCGAGATCGAGACCCGAGGCAGAGGAAAACGAGGCTTTTCCCGACTTGAGAATCGACTTGAGCGGAGCAGCTCTAACATATAGGAGTATAAGTAGAAGAATGTATGTATGTATAGAAAGAAACGAAAAGAAAAATGAGAATCGATCGATACATATTCCCAGTCATTGCTTGCCTTTTTTAAATGATCCTCCTTCCTTTTCCTTCTTCATTCATCACTCACTCTCACTGCTGCATGCAGCTAGCTGCACCACTTTCTCATCCATACACTATCCATCCCATTTGCCCTTCATCCGTTCTCATTGTCATCACCTTCACAGATTCATCCCTAAAACATCACATTGCTTACTTTTACGTATATTATTCATTCATTCATATAACATACATTACATCTACAATCTACACACATACATATATTACATTCATCATATTCA
>JAEHOM010000783.1:0-10200 GCA_016433075.1 Hoplolaimus columbus | reverse complement strand
GTGGGCGAAATGGTTTTAGGTGAAATGTAGTGTCAACATAGAAAATATAATAATAAATAAATAAATAAAAATTGTGAAAAAATATCA
This sequence comes from Hoplolaimus columbus, assembly GCA_016433075.1. Lineage (NCBI taxonomy): Eukaryota > Metazoa > Nematoda > Chromadorea > Rhabditida > Hoplolaimidae > Hoplolaimus > Hoplolaimus columbus. The sequence goes on along the minus strand of JAEHOM010000783.1, from coordinate 10,113 downwards.
CTTAGGAAACCGATTAAAGTATATACCCTCTAATCTCTCACATTATATTTTATGAATAAAGTCAGAGAACGGGAGCCCCGGTGAGCCCCAACCAACACTCCAAACATAGATAGTAATTGGCTTTCTATACCTAAAAGCTTTGGGATAGCTAGTTGAGCTTCTTGTTTGTCCAGTTTTTTGTATTTATTAATTGTAAGAATGGAGAGCATTTATGGATATTGCACCTGATTTTTTGGCCCTAATTGGTGTTGCCATAAAAAATCAGGGCAAGCTGTTATAAATAGGCACGGGACCGGATCCCGTCGGGATTTTTTTTTAAATTTACATATTTGAAATCCTCAGATCCTAAAACGGCTACCCCAGACCGTGGCAAACCACTGGGCTGTATCAAAAAAAAAGTTAATGGGGTGTGTGGGCGAAATGATTGTTAGGTGAAACGTAGGTGTGGCCCTTATCCAAGCCTATCCGAAATCCCGAATTTTTGGGTCAAATCAGGATTATCGGGATTTCGGAATTATCCCGATCGGGATCCCGCCCGAAAAAATAGGCAAATCCCGATCCTGATCCGGAATCCCGAAATTTCAAGATGCCGGTCTCTACTTTTCACATGAGTTTTCAGTGATATCCAACTGTACAACTGATATCCTTCCGTCCTAATCATCTTTTTTGGACCACCTTCGACAACTTTGAAACATCCAGAGCGCCGATTTTCGGTATTCGGGTGTTTTAGGGGCTGAGAAACATGAATCCGACAACGGTTTGACAAACAGTACAAAACCGGTTTAGAATCGAGAGTGGCTCGAGGATGGGTGCTTTCTAGCATCCAAGAAAGCTGATTTTTGATACCCAGTTTTCGGGGCTGAGAAACACGAATCTGAAAAATTTTGAAACTGACGAGTAAATTTTCCTTTACTTAGGGTGTGTTCTGGATCACTTGGAAATCCCATAAAAATCTGAGCTTGATCTGATCTGAAAATCTGGATCGGTTCAGATCATGTTGAAGTGAATCACGCAAACACTGATAATAATATGACAAAAAAAGTCAAAATTCACTATTTGTTCATAGCAGTAAGAAACTCTCACAATTTTAGTAAAAAATCGAAAATACATTCAAAAATAGAAATTTTTTTTTCATCGAAAATTTGTTCCGTCCAAAATTTGGTCTTTTTCGTCCTAAATTTCAAAAATGGATAGGAGGACATTTCTGTATCCGTTTTTTACGAATAGGACATTTCCGTATACGACTGCTACGGAAAGGACATTTCTGTATCCGCTTTTTACGGAAAGGACATTTCCGTATCCGACTGTTAAACCGCATTTTACAGACAGGACATTTCCGTATCCGTATTTTACGGACAAGGACATTTCCGTATCCGTTTTTCCGGATAGGACATTTCCTTATTCGACTGTTACGGACGGGACATTCCGTATCCGACCACCTGCCAGTCGGATACGGAAATGAACTGTCCGCAAAATGCGGATATTGAAATGTCTGTCCGTATACGGATACGTAAATGTCCCGTCTGTTTTTGAAATTTTGGCGAAAAAGACCAAATTTTGGAGAAAAAATTTGGACGAAAAAGACTAAATTTTGGGTGAGAAGTTGGACGAAAAAAAACCAAATTCTGGACGAAAAAAAAAAACGATCTTTTTTCATTTCGCCTTCTCCCTCTTATTTTAGGTTTGCAAAATTAAAAATAACAAAGAATTTTTAATTTTCGTTAACATTAATTTTAAATTTTTCAAACGAATTTAATACTGTTTTTCATACAGTATGACCAAATCATCAAACAGTACAAAGTGCGGAACAGCAATTATGGATACGGTGCGCAGGTGTATAAGGATGGCGATGACTTTGTGGAGGACAAAGATGTGATAACGGTGGTTGTTGGGACGGATTTTGACCATTATGGGCATTAGTTGGTTCGATGAACACCTTTTTTTTTGAAAAATTTTTATTTTAAATGCGTTTTTAGGCCTTCAAATGACGTTTAAAGGTGTTTTTAGCCTGCCGAAAATTTAAAAAAAATCATAAAAATTTATAAGAAATTTTTTTGACAAAAAATTTCATAATATAATTTTGAAAACTGACGATTGGTGGGGTTTGAGGTAGCCAGAGAAGTTTTTGAAAATATTTATTAAAAAAATTAAATTTTTGGCAGGCCTAAAAACACTTTTAAACTTCTTTAGAAAGTTTAAAAACGCATTTTAAACAAAAATTTTGAAAAAATTGCTGAAAAACATTTTAAGCAAAAAAATTTTGAAACAGAAAATATGTCGATCAAACCAACTGTTGCCTCAGATTTGGATGATTTTTGCGGAAAAGATTTTTGCATGAAGATCTGTCAAAAACCTGTTTTATTTTTTTTTGTTTTTGTTTTTTATTAAAAACAATCTTTTAAAGATAGGTGAGGTCCTTATCCAATTTTTCAAAAATTCAAATCCTTATAATGTAAACTGCATTTAAAATGAAAATTTTCTAATGGCAAAAGTTTTTAGCAAAAAAGTGTAAATTTATATATTATGTATAAAAATTTTTGGCAAAATTTAGAGAAAATTTTTCTGTTTTTGAATATATTTTCGATTTTTTACTAAAAATTGACGAGCTGCTATGAACAAAAAAGTGAATTTTGACAGCTCTAATGCTCTCATTCAGCTTATTCTGGAGTTTGGACACAAATGCAACACAACACGAATTAAACTGATCCATCAACATTGTTGTTCGATTTTGCTTATCAAATTAAAATCTAAAAATTTTCTCTCCAGAAAAAATCTAAAAATAACCTTCTATTATAATGAATTTTTTCAGATTTTTCAAGTGTGAAAATTTCTGATTTTTAGATAAATTTTAATTTTTTGAATTATTCCAGAACTTTTTCCGCACCCCTGTAAAATAGGCCAGGCGAGGAGGGATATCCACCCTCGTCCCCGGAGATTGACTTTTTGTTGGCCTAAAAATGTATATTTTTTTTTGCTGAAAAATTCCTTTTTTGGTCGGAAACCGATTTTCCGACACCGCTTTGCGCCGCAACAAATCTTATTCAAAAAAGGAAAAATTGGCTGTATTGGCCAACTTTTGGCTGTAAAATTGGCTGTATTGGACTTGGATCCGTTTGCTTTTGGATCGTGGAAATTGAAATAAACCAAACAGTCTCAACGCTATTTTTCTGCACCGACAACCTCTGCTGCTGAAAGTGTAAGCGACTCTTCTCAACGGCAGACATCAGAAAGAGATTGTTGACAAAAAATGTTGAGAAACTGTTATGCCTTCATTACAATTTGAAGATCTTTGACTATAAATATGAATGAATTGATTTTTTGATCAATTGTAATTGGTTTTTCACCTGGATTTTTTCCCAAAATATCGCATATCGCATTAGGCACATTATCGCATTTTTTTCGATATCGTTATCGTATCGTTTATTGCAATCGCTTTTTTTGATATCGCTATCGTATCGCTTATCGCTATCGCGCATGAACCAAAAATATGCATCCCTGGTGTAGAGCACTCCGAAAATCTATAAAAAAAATCAAAATTGAGACCATTTGCCCGTAAAAAAAACAGAGTTATGGTCTATTTTACGTACGAATACCTATGTATGTATGGTCATATAAAAAATATTAAAAAAATTCATAACATTTTTGTTTTTCGGCCATGGGCAGCTGCGATTGGAAATTCACGATGTAGGTGCGGAAGCCCTATATATTGGCCCACATCCACTGTTGCTAAGAGTGTTAACCCTCGATGATGTTTCCTTGTGAGATTTTTTTGCCGCTCATTCTCGCATAAGATCCATTAGCCTTCCGTCTGTGCTATCACAGTGCCGATGTACAGGTTCAGATGCGCGGAAAGCGCATGTGAAATAAAAAATTAAAAATTAATTTATTTATTTCGTGCAATGGGCCGCTAAGGCTGAAAATTTACACCATACGTACAACAATTTTGCCGGTTTCCCTGTAAGTGTAGTATTCCGTTTTCCGTACCCAATTCGTACCAATCGTGCTCCATTTGTGATCCCTCTAATAATAGAGTCCTCCTCGCCCGCTTTAGGTTTTAAATAAATTGCCAAATAAATATAGAATGAAAGAAAAACCTATAAAATGTTCCTATTTTTGAAAATAATATTCAAATTCAACAACCAATGGGTACCAGTTTTTCGAAATATTGATTGTATTTGGTTTGTGTTTGCAATCATTGACAACATTGACGAGCATGTCGAGATCCGAGAAAAGGCCAAAAAAGTGCTTGAGCTTATCCTCAAAGTGCCGGACTACTTATTAGTCCAATTCCCAGTTTGGCAAAGTTTCTGAAAAGAAAATCGGTGAAGTTTCTCGTGAAAACGCAAATTTTTTGACCAAAAAAGCCATAGCTTCCCGCCCGTAAAGTTCTCAAACAACTGCCAGAATTGATTTTGACTGACCTTATGACTTTATATGGCAAATTATGGATGACATCACCTACGAAAAGAGTGAAAGACATATGTATGCATTAATAGTGGGCGACTTTTTGAGAGGTCAGGGAATGGTTGATGTGGGGGGGGGGTGGCTCTAATGGAGGGGAAGGCTCAATTAGAGGATATACGGTATGTGGACGGAAGCTTTGGCTTTTTAATCAATAAAATTGCTACCGGAAACTTTTCCATTCTTAGGGGTATATTTTCCCGGTTTTTCCCGAGCTTTCGGACCCGAGTCCGAGACATAGCCCCAAAAAACCTGGAAAACCGAACCGAGTCCAAAAGGAGCCCGAGCTCATTTGTAAAAAAGTATTTATCATGTTGTAAATCAAAATAGGCCAACTATCGGATATCTTGGAAAAATCGCATTTTTGACCACTTTTTGGTGAATTTCGTGTTCATGGGGTAACCGAGTTATTTTAAAGCAATTTGTTCAGCGGACCGACCAAATCTGTTGTGTTCGGCCAGAACCAGTCCTTTCACATCTTTGTTTACTAAATTTGTTATGTCCCCTACGCTTCCCGCCAATTCAAAATCATTCCCTTCATAATCAAACCATTTCAGGTTTTCTACAAAAAATACATTTGCACTAGAATAGCACACTTGGTAAATTTTCGGTATTACTGTGATTGTATGCTTCATCGTATGTTGTATCCTAACATTCGTAGTGTATATGCATAAAATGTTGCCTCGATCTTTTTGAATTTTTCCAAAAATTTCTAAACAAAAAATTAAACTTAAAACGCTTTTATTTTCGAGTGATTCCGGACACGTAAAATAATTGCTCAATCGCAGTTACATAAATTTTGTTAAATTTTGCCCCCGGGGGCTCTATTAGAGGTAATACGGTATATTTACATAGATTGGATTGAACCTGAACAAAGATTGTGTTATGTCCCACAACAAAGAAGTTAGATTATTATTTTATTCAAAAGTCGGGTGGGAGTGATACCCATTTCCGAAAATCAATGCGCTTAAGTATCGCCCAGATCAAAAAAAAGCGCACTGCTTCTCTCCTCCACGGATCAGTCATGGCGGCGACGTTCCTCCTCATGATGATGACTTGATCGCTCCCTGTCATCTCGCCCATGCTCGCCGGAATGATATGATGATGACTGGACCGGGACCATCTCAAAATTACTTTTTCCTTTCTCAACCATCAATACTTAATAAACTAGAGCCCTGACCATTTTTCAGTTTTTTCACCTCATTTTTTCGATTGGTCGATCGGAAAAATCGATTGGTCGTTTTTTAGAACTTTTTCGGGTTTTCCGTATTCGTTTTTCAATATTTATTGAAAAAACCGATTGGTCTGTTTTTGAACTTTTTCGATTTTTTTGGTTTCGGTTTTTAAGGTTTTTTCGCTACAAATCATAAAAACAATACTTTGATGTAATAAAAAAAGAGAAATTGCGATTTGGAGCATTTAATGCCAAACACTAACTTTTTTCAATATTTGGAAATTGTTTTTGACAACGGTGCCCATACCCCATTTGAATCCAATATATTAATTTTGTGGTTTCTGAGTTTTTGTCTGTTTATCTAAACAATCACCACAGATATCAAGTATTTTGACATGATTTTCGGTACCCGAGGGTTTTCGAAGATGCTCATCACGAATCTGACATTGGTTTTTAGATTTCCGGTATCTAAAAATTTCCGGTTGGTTTTCAGGGTCAGGGTTTGGTTTTTCGATTTTTTAACCAACGTATTCTGGCCTGATTTTGGTACTCGGGTGTTTTCGAGGGTGCTGATCACGAATCCGATGTTAATAATCCGAAATTCCGATATCAGGTGTTGGTTTCAGGGTGAGGGTACGGTTTTTTCGATTTTTATGTCAATATAATTTGACACTTGGGTTCACTGGTACACTGTGCTTTTCGAAGTTGCTTATTACGAATCTGACATTGGTTTTTCGAATTTCCTGTATCAAGGGTTGGTTTTCAGGTTCAGTTGCGGGTTGGTTTTCTAAGACCAATGTCATTTGACGTGATTTCCGGTAATACCGGGGTTTCGGTAATTTTGATCTTTCGGGGTTGCTAATTACGAATCTGACATTGGTTTTTAGAATTTAAGGTATTTAGGGCTTGGTTTTCAAGTACGTGTTTTTCGATTCGATTTGACCTAATTTTCGGTACCTTGATCTTTTCGATGGTGCTGAATCTTGGTACATCCACCAGCACCTATAGGACATTTCTTGGTACATCCAACTCCTACAGGACATTTTTCTTGTTGAATTTGACGGTTAAAAATTCATGAAAAAATCCTAACAGGTGGAAGAATTGCTGTTGAGCTAGGGAAAGATTATTAACTTGTTTTTGCCAGCATTGAGGGGTCCTGTAAATTATTTACATTGTTGATGTAACATGTAAATGCAATTTTAAATTATTCTTAGCGTGTACAACCAGTTTCACTACCACATTTACATTTACATCTACGTTCTAAACGATTTACATTTGTGTTTACAACAATATACGGTTCCAAAATATGGCTGGGGCCTATTATTGTGCTCTCCAAGTCGTCGACTTGATGGCTCAAGTCAAGTGAAAAATCGAGCGTAGCGTTTTTATGCCATCAAGTCCTCGATTTTCCCAACTCAAGTGTAGGGGCTACACTTGATGGCTCGACTCGATGATCAAGTCGAGTGTAAAGTCGAGTGTGCGACTTCTTGTTTTCATGCATCCTCGACTTGATGTTCTACACTTGATGAGCAGTCCTTGTACTTGATGTGGCTTTGTAGAATAATATTAACAAATATTAATTATTCTAGTATTATTTTCTTTCTCATTATCGAACTTGTAAAATCCGTATTTCAAATTTTTATGTAATTTGTAAAAATTGAATAAAATTTTAATACAAATACGAATAAATAAATGCGAATAATATTTAATACGAATAAAATTTCTTATTCGTCATACTTGTTTATTCGATTTTTCGCATTATGAAGAAAGAGAAGGGACACAGACTCAGAAACGAGGTTAAGGGGGCAGAGACAGACTTGACGAGGACAAAACTCATACTGTCATCACCATCATGAGATGAATCAGCTCATCACAACATTTCAAAACATCCCCGTCCTCTCCATCCCACTTTTGCTCCTACGGCTTTTGTCAACGCGCGTTACCACGAAAAGATTACCACGAAAATATTCCCAATTTGAATGAACGAATGCAAAACCTTTACGCGACCTTTCGTGCTCTCAATAATTTGTAGTTGACCAATTTGGCACAATAAACTTGATTTAATTACTTTTCCTACTATTAATCTTTCTCTTTGATTGACAAAAGTAGTTAAAGTATTGTCCATAATGTGGCAATTTGCAACCAATTGTTTAAAAATAGTGCGTTTTTGTTAAAAAATAACATCCGTATAAAATTACAAAAAATTCAAACGCAATTAAGTTGAAAAGATAGCCAAAATATTCTTATTTTTTGAAATTTTATCCCTATTTTTAGGCTTTTTTGTACAATTTTACAACATTTGATTTTGTTGTGAGTGTGCGTTTTTGCCTTACGGAACACTTGCTTTGTAAATCAATTATTTAAAATATAAAAACTCATTATTTTCTCACCAAATTTATATGAAAAGATAGCCAAGATTCTCTTCTATCTTATTTACTTTATTTCATAATTTTTGGAATTGCTTAAATATTTTTGCTGAATTATTTTTTACACTTGATTTTTGCTCATAGGGTGAATTTGGGACCCTGCGGCTACACTTGATTTTTTCCCTTTAGCTCATTAAGTCCTCGACTTGATGGGTTGTGCACAAAAACAACTCACTTGATTTTTCACTCGATTATCAAGGGCCGCCCACGATTTTACACTCGACTTGATGATCAAGTCGTCGACTTGATGACTTGACGCATGAAAACAGCTTTTTACTCGATATCGAGCGCAACACTCGATTTTTCACTTGATTTCACAAAAACAGACGCACTCGACTTGATTACTCCCTTCTCCAAGTCATCAAGTCGACGACTTGGAGAGCACAATAATAGGCCCCAGCAGAGGTTGGGCTTTGCACTCTAAAATCATCACTAGGGCAAGGCAAAAAATTGCGAAAAAGTGCCAAAATAGTTGCCTAAATAGTTGCGAAAAAAAGGCCAAAATGTTGCAAAAAATGGCAAAATAGTTGCGAAAAATTGGCATTTTTTGCCCGAAAATCGGCGAAATTTTGTAACAAAAAGCCTAAATTTTTTGCTTTTTTATAGCAAAGTTCAAAATATTAGTAGTTTAAGGACAAAGAAGAAAATTTTTTAGATATTTTAATAAGTTCACCATATTTCGTAGCAATGTCGTAGAAATGTTGAAAATAGTTGAAAAAAAAGTACCGATTTTTGGCTTCTATCGACCAAAAAAACCATGTTTTTCGTGCATATCTGGCCTCCCACTATGCGCAAAAAAAAAGTTGAACAACTTTTTTGCCTTGTCCTAATCATCACACAGAGGCGTAGGTGCACTTACTGATCCACCAAATCGGCGAGCGCAAAAAGAAAACTTTGAAGCGCAAGTTTCTCTTGAATTCAAGTTATCTCTTTTCTCTCAGCATCTCTTCCCTCACATACATATTTATTTATCTCTCCTTCTCTAAGCTCCTTCACAAAACCTCTTTCGCTTCAAAGTCTACCTCGTTTATTGTGTTGTCTACGCTCGACTACTTGGCAGATCAGTGTCAGTAGATCAGTACAGTATGTCGGATGAAAAAAAAACAAAAACAGGAAGCCGGAACAGTTGATGTGGAACACGTGAACTCCATCAGCAACAGTCGGAAATTCCATAATTCAAACATTACAAGCAAGTGCTAGCCACCCGCCGGAAACACTCACAGCGTCACTGTCCAATACTTTATTAGTAAAAAATAATAAATTATTGTCAATCCTATTAGGGCATAAGCTATAATTGCATAAGAATATGCTGAAGAATTTTACATAGGAATAGGAGTGCCAACCACCCCCACGACCACAACCAGCCACATCAAGACGTCAACACACTAACAAATTTATTGTTCGAGAACCATTCCATGGAGTCTGGTCGTCCACCAGTATCGACTATTTCTGAGTGAGGAGTGAGGATGACATAGGTGAAACAGTAGACATTGGCATTATTAACCTATATTTGCACTTTCCCACAACAGCGACGTGTCATCTGCTGCTGACGATGCCAATACTTACAAACTGAATGTGGCATAGAGAACCACAAGACCAGCAGCAGAAGCTGGAATTTGCAAAATAATAAATTAGTGTCAATCCTATTAGAGCAAATTTCTTACCTCCAGAAGAAAATTTAAAAAAAAAATCATAAAAAAAAATTCTATAAACATGTTCACATAGGTTATCAGATGAACTGAGTCCGAATCCGGGCTCAGATTTTCGAAATTTTGCATCCTAACTTTCGCGAAAATTTTCAATAATTTATTCACTTTTAACATTTCACAAAAAATGAAAGGCTTCCACAGGAAGATATCTCGACGTATTTCAATGACGATAATTATATGGGAAGAAATTTGTTGAGGCATTATCCGAATGGTCTGAGATGGAGCGCAAGTGTTTTGTGGACTTTCTGGGCAGTCTGGCCAAGGCGGAGCTAGGTCATTATGTCAGAACGGCACGTTCGGCGTTATGTCAGAAACGGCAAGTTGGGTGGCACTGGCCCCGGGC
>JAEHOM010000782.1:0-10202 GCA_016433075.1 Hoplolaimus columbus | reverse complement strand
AAATAATATTGAATAATACAATTAATTTTTTTTTGCTATATAAGGCAGAAAAATAAATTTTCCCTGCCATTTAATTCACCTCCCAATTCGATATTTAATCAAAATCAAATTTTTGCCAGCCAAATTTCGGATCACGCTCACTCACATCAAAATTATGAATAAAATTCTAAAACCCATAATTGCAAACATTGTTGCAACCGCTGATCTCGGTAGCCTAGTAATTTATCAAAGTTACATGATAAATTAAATAAATATTTTCAATATTCCTATAATCCAAATAAATTCAAAGCCGGTATAATAAAGATGAAGCACCCAATTAAAACAACTTGCCTTTTATGGGATTCTGGAAAAATAGTTTCATTGGGGTGCAAAAATTTTGAAGATTGTGAAAAATCTATAAAGTATTTAATAGAAATTATCAAAAATCATTATAGCTCATGTGTATTTTATTCTGGATTTTTTATAGAAAATATTGTTACTTCCTTTAATTTTGGAAAAAAGATTGATTTGAATGAATTTCGCAATTTATTTTTTAAAAATTCATTTTATGAGCCCGAATTTTTTTGTGGTTTGAATTATAAAAGAGGAAAAAGAATGACTGCTTTAATAGTTTATACTGGTAAAATTGTCATAACAGGAGGAAGAAATTTAGGTGAAATCGATGAGATGTATTATCATATTTTGCCTTTATTAAAAATTTGTCAAAAATAATTTTTATTTAAAATGTAATAAGAATTTAATTTTAAAATATCCTTAATTGTCTGTTTTTAATGTCTATAGTTTAGATCCATATCCACGGCCAAACCCGTGCATTTTGGCCTTTCCAGCCCCACCCGTGCATTTTTGGCCTTTCCAGTTCCACCCGTGCATTTTTGGCCTTTCCAGCACCACCCGTGCATTTTTGGCCTTTCCAGCCCCACCCGTGCATTTTTAGCCGTTTTTTTTAACCCGCGACATTTTCCCATTTGATCTTTTCACCTCCCATGCATATTTGATCTTACCGCCCACCCGTGCATTTTTGGCCCGCAAGGTTCTTACCAAGAAAAATGTCCAATAGATGTTGGACAATGTCTAAACTTTCCCAGTGTTACCAAGAAAAGCGTCCTATAGGTATGGAATGCTGTATTGCCCCACCCAATTTTAACAAGAAAAATGTCCAATAGGTGTTGGACAATGTATAACATGTCCAATATTACCAAGAAAAGTGTCCAATAGGTATTGGACGCTCTGGGCACACCCCTTTTCCCGACCCGTGCGGTTTTGACCCGTGCGGAATTGGCCCGTGCACCCGTGCGGAATCGACACTATATACTACTTCTATCACCCACTCCAAAAACACCTTTATTCACCTCAAATCACCAAATTAACCATGCTGATGCTGAGTTTTTTACAAAGAAGTATTTTTAGTATAAACTTTAATTTATCATTTAAAAAGTTTTTTTTCATTATTTTTTTCAAATATTAACATTTTTCCTTCCATATTATAGATTTTTCTTTATGCTATTTTAAAATTGGACAATTCCAACCCTCCGTATGAACCGCAAACGGATAATTTGAACATAATTACGAAATACACGCGTGCCTTTGCAATTTACGAAATCTATGCGGTTCTTTCACATTCCAACAGACACAATCCAAAACGGCAAGCACTATTCGCCAGTCATTAATCATTGGTGTCGGTCGCGTTTTTCTTTCGCCGTTCGCAAATCGCCTTCCATTCGACGGCTGGCATTTCTCGCTCACTCCTTTTCGCTTTTCTCTCACACTCTTCGCTCATAGACAACGCAACATTCCGACCACACTCTTGATACTTCTCGCCTTTTTCTTCCATCGCTTCCCACTATTTGACCTTCATATCGACCGGCATTTTTCCTGCGCACATTCGCCAAACACAAAAAGATTGACAAGTCAAAACTCAATTTTCAATTTTCCATGCCATGCTTCTCTAACTCTTCGAAGTAAATGCACAAAACATATTATTTTTATACAAAGTGAGTTTTTTATTTAATATTTTTCATATTTTCTTTTTTTTTGAATTTTTCATATTTTAGGTATTATTTTGATATAAGATGTTAATTCCATTTTTATCAAATCATGTTGGATGCAGCCAAAAATAGGTACTGCTGAATTATCCTTGCGTTGAAAACTCAAAAATTTTAAAAAATTGGCGGGATATCGCTTTTTTCAACAATAAGAAGCATAAGTCGGGCAATGCCCGCATCATTCGCATATCACGCATATTCCCACCGAACGTTCAATGCCCATTGGCATAATTCCAACATTCCCAATTTTCCGCAGAAGAGAGGGTTTGTTCCGTTGATTACCGAGGTTGGGAGGTTGATTACGAAATACCCGCGAGCGACTCCTCCATTCGCCAAATGCGATCATCATCCAATTAGGCACATTCTCCGTTGGTCGCCAACCACCCTTTGCTTCTTTTTTTCGCCGCTGTATTCGACGCTCAATTTCGCCGCTGGCTACTCGAAGCGCTAACAACTCTCCAACAACTAAAAGATCAATAATCATTATTCACAGAGCACAAAAGCATATTAGCAGGTTAAATGATGTCGATTTTTAGCGGAATATCAAACGCGAAAGAGCTTCTTTATTTAATCATAAAATTCGTAGGTTATTTAAAAAAATTTTAAATGACAAATACATCCCCCTTCGGTCGCCACTGGTTATCTTTTTTTAATTCGTCTCGATGAACAGCTGACAGATGAACGGCTGACAGATGTTGCACAATTTGACAATTTTATATATACCAACATATCCTAGGTAGAAATTGATGCTAAAAATAACACAATTCATTTAATTTTTTCAATTTTGATACTTAATTATCGTTGTTAGAAATTGAGATATTTTATAAATTACTACATCATTTCATCCCATTACTAAAATAATATTGCAGCTGAGGATGTATTTTCATATAGCCATAGGTTAGGATACAAAGCGGTAAGTTAAAATATTTTTAAAAATTTTGTTTTATTAGAAAACTGATATTTAAAATATTCAATAAAAATTAATTAAAAATTTTCTTTTTTTTCATATATGTTTTATTGATTTCATATAGGACAGATTCATTTATTTCTCTAAAATATTTTTTCCCACAGATTAATATGAAATTCCTGTTTGATCTTGTTCTTAATTGATAAATATTTTCTCTTTAATATGAAACTCAAACCCAAAAATAGGTAAGAACGGTTTTTAAATATAAAAATGCAAATATATTTTTTCAGAATAATATTTTCATTTCAAATGCCATTATGGACTGATCAATAATTGATTTTTTAATTACAATATGCCTAAAAAAGTAACTATTTCGTCCCATAGCTTTCCGTGGATAGTTCTCTTACATAGACAATTTATTTTTATTTCCAATGACTGATTCATGGCTGCACTATTTACTGATTTGGTATCGATTTAACAAACAAATATTAATAGGCAGCTTATCTGGAACATGGTTTTTTCGGATTGATTGAAAATGAAAATTCAGAAAGATTTTTCCATATACTCAAAGGTTAGGATTAGGATTCAAAACGGTAGGTTAATATATTTTTAAACATTTATTTTTAATAGTAAACTGAATATTTAATAAACATAATTTTAATAACAATAGTTAAAATTTTGCCTACTTTTATTCAGGTTACTTGATAAATTGATTTATTGCTCACAAATAAAATAAAAAAAACATCTTAACTTTACATTTATTAAGAGACATAAAATATTTCTATTTTATAAGAAGATCCTTTAAAACATTAAATATAGGAAGGTAAAATACTTGTATAATAAATTTAAAATTGTTACCAAACAGATTATTTTTAAATTCCAATATCGGTTTGGGCCGATGAATTTTAATTTTTACTGAATCTTCTCACACAATATCAAAAAATATCGTATAATTTGTTGATTTTTGCTACATCAACAAGGTAAGCTAAAGTTTTATAAATATACAAGAATATTTAATAAATATTTCCGAACTCACATATTTTAGAAGTTTTTGAACTTATAGGATTACGGTAATAAGAAGGTGGAAAAATATTGATTACAACCATAGTACTACATCAATCGATTACAACAAACATGCGAATTGGTATTTTGTGTAAAACGCTTTTACCTTCATTTTCTTGTCGAACAATGCAATACTAGGATGAATAATTTAATTTATTTTTAAATCCATGTTCTTCAACTCGATTTTTTATACAAATTTTTTCTAATTCATCTCAAATAAATTATAGTGCAAAAAAAAGCCAACAAGCTGTCTTTCGAATAGTCATTTAATATGTAAAAAGTTTCAAAATCAAAACTAACAAAAAAATACACCTTACTCTCAATATGAAATATACCAATAATGATTTAATGAAGGGAATTTATTCATTTTTACAAAAAAATTTAACCCCATCACAATATGAGTTTTAAAAGCCATTATTTTAATTCTGTAAATAGTTTTTTAATATTTTAGGAATTATTACTTATGGAAAAACGAAAGTTTTGAACTGAAATTCGTTAAAATACGAAAAAATTCAGCATGGATAAAAATTACAAAAACATGAGCTTGTTTGTGAATTTATCTATTTTCTATAATATATTTATTAATATGGCTTCAAAAATGCAATCAATATGTATATTCATTGTGTGGGATTGTTTTTTTTTGTTGATCAACGTGTGCGTAGCTTATTGATGCGTGAGAACAGTGTATATATTTATGATTGTAAATCTGGTCGGGAATTATTTTTCTAAAAAATTAGCACCGACGTATAGAAGATATGTACAACATATGATAACAGGAAAATACAGTAATATTATTTCATTTAAAAATTACAAAATTATTTTTCCGAAAATTTTGAATATTTAGAAGGATCGTTAGTGTATTTATCTAATCTTATATAGTAACTGAAAATAAGATAAAATCCGTAAGCAACCCATTCTACCACAAACATTACAATATGTAAAAATACTAAAAAAAGGTAAAAAATTTTTACTATATATTAAAATTTGCTTTTTTTGTAGTTTTTAAACAATGTTTATACCAAAAAAAGTTCAATTACATGTATGGTCTAGTTGCGTAAACAGCATTGAAAATTTAGCCTGAATAATTTTATATTGATTTGTCTCATGCTCTTTATACATTCGATTATTATTCAAAGATTTTTAAAGAATAAAAAATTTGTTTTTGTTTGTTTATAAGGGTATATAGCCCTAATATATAATTTTGTCTTTTTGCATATTTTATATAAAGCATAAGTTTAATTCAGAATTTTTTTATAGATTTTTAACCATTATCATAACTATAATTAAAAAATGTCCGGCAAGGAGAACAAAAATATTAAATGGATGGATGTTTCGAAGGAAAAAAGGCGTCAGCAAAATATTAAAAATTATTCGATCAACAAACACGATGAGACAAAATTGAATAAGGATTACTACTATGAATTTTCGAACACATCAAGATCAAATCATGAATTAGGCATTGACCAAAATACAACTAGATTTATGTTTAAGAACCCGAACACTGGTAATAAAGATGAAAACGATTTTATATATAAAAATTCAAATTTAGATGTCAAAAGAACCCAGAAAGAAATTAAAACAGGACAAGAAAATTTTAAAAAAATTATTCAAAAATTGATCAATGATGCTACCGTTAAAAAGAGGAAGGGGTGGTCATTGGAGAGAATTTCAATCAATATATACTGCGAAAAATTAACAGACCCACTTATTTTACCCCCTAGAGATCCACAACAAAATACTCCGGATGTAGTCTTAAATGAACTAATGAGAATTCAACAATCGTATAGCGAAATCGATCTTCTTTATGAGCCGATTACATGTATCATTACAACTTATTCTACTCCCGAGGGTATGGGTTAATAACATCATTTCTTCATCAATAAAATAATATTTTTAGAAGATATGTGAATATGTGTGTTTTTGAGATGTTAAGAAAGAAGTTAGATGAAGAAATGAATGTGTTCTGTGTTGATTGTTCAAAAATCTTGTGAATATAAATAAAATTGTTGCGTAACATTGTGTATTTTTTGAAGACATGTTTTTTATAACATTATAATATTTTTTGATTAATATATATTTTTTATAGATTAATTTTGTTTTTCCCAGCGATTTAAAATTGCGAAATGCCTTTTAAAGCTAAAGATTTTTGTGAGTACAAAGACCTGGGCCGAATCCGCGTTATTAACAACATATACAGTAAATTTATATTTAATTTTTGGTATTATACAATTAAAATTTTTTAGGCTTATTTTATGCGCTTAATATGGCCAAACTATACCAATTGATTAATAAAAAAGATGAAGAAGATAAAATTTCGAGAGATCAATTTAAGAAAATTGTCAAAAATGAAAAAAGACAAACAGAATTTGTGAATAAACTCATGAAAGAGGCAGGAATTGATAAGGGTGAAAAAGAATATGGACTTAAACATTTGGAAATAATACAAAAATATTGGGTAAACAAATGTTTATTATTATTTTTGTTCATTACATATTTTTAGGAAGAAAAAACTCCTGGTAAATATCGAATCATTGCTTTTTCAAAAGATTCTGGATTACAGCCGATATTTAAGGGCATTGGGCCGAGGAAATATGAAATTTGTGTTTTTCTTGAAAATAGACATTGGGACGGTAAAAAATTTTTTAGGAAAAATATTACATATAATTTTTAGGACTTAAAAGCATTAACCAATTTTATTATATTGGCAACAAGAAATTCTGCGTTAGTTGCGAGAGCACTTATGATAGAATAGAAAGACACACATTAGGTAAAATAAATACTTTTAATAATAACATTTTTCTTTTCATAGAATGCGAAGAAAGATGCAAAAAATGTTGCAGAATGGGGTATGGATTCCCATGCCCTTCAGAAAATGTCAAAATTCTTTGTAAATATTGTAATAGGGAATTCTTCAACAGGTCTGTTTAAATTTAAATAATAAGAAATATTAAAAATTTTAGGGGATGTTATGAATCACATAAAGCTAAAATTTGCCGAATTTATAAGAAGTGTAATAAATGCCAAATAGATTATCGAACCAATCAAGAGCATGTTTGCGGTAATAAACAAATCATTTTTTCATATAAAAAATAAAAGATTTAGGAGAAAAACACTGCAGAAAATGCCATCGTTACCACGGTAGAAAAAAACAATTTTTTAAACCAAAATAATATTGATTTTTCAGATCCCAAAAAACTATGTTTCATGAAAAAATTAAAAGTTCGAAAAGAGCTACCGAAATATCGCATTATTGCATATGATTTAGAATGCACTGTAAGTTAATAAAAAATCAATAATTAAATTTGTATTATTTTTATAGACACATACGGCCTTTAATCAATATAGTTTACGAGATGAAACAATTCATCTTCCAAATTTTATTAGCGCACGTATAACATGTTCAGAATGCGAGGAAAATGTACGAGATTGTGATATATGCGGAAAAATTGAAGAGCCCAGGCATTTTACGTGGTGTAGTAAAGGCGGAGTTGATGTGTTAAACTCTTTTATAAAATGGATTATTTCGTTTGAAAAATACGAAACAGTTGCGTACGCGCATTATGGAGGTATGTAAAAATTGGTTTGAATTAAAATTTTAATAATTTTAGCTCGTTATGATTCACATTTTGTCCTCAGAGAATTGGCCAGTTTAGGATATAAACAACCAGAAATTACTTTAGCTGAACTTAAAATATATGAAATCAAATTCCAGAAAAATAAGAAATCTCCCCGAGTCAGCTTTAGAGATAGTTGGCTTTTAATGCAAAATAAATTGGCAGACTTACCAAAAACTTTTGGGTTGGATTGTGAAGCAAAATTATATTTTCCCCACCATTTTAATAAGGAAGAAAATTATGGTAATAATTTATATAAAAAATCATTTTACATTTTAAAATACAGGTAAAAAATTAAATTACTTGCCTCCGATGGAGGACTACAATCCGGGTGGAATGAGTGTAACTGAATATGTAAAATTTGAAAATTGGTACCAAAAAAACTATAATACACCATTCCTATTAGGTAAGATTAATAAAAAGATAAAAAAAAATTAATAATTTTAGAAGACAAATTGGACGAATATTGTTCCAACGACACAAATATATTAATGAAAGCGCTATTGAAATTGAGAGAAATTTTTTTAAATATAACAGTTGATGATGAAACGCCGAATGGGATAGATGTTATGAAAATGTCCACAACAATAGCTTCTTCTTGTATGAAGTAGGTGAAGTAATTGGAAAAATGAAAATTAATATTTTTTAGTATATTCCGAGCGAAATACATAAAAGATGATAAATTGCCAATTATCCCGGAGAAAGGTTTCGAAAAATGTGACACACAGAGTGAAATTGCAATCAAATATTTTGAATGGATAATGTATAGAGATAATGTGAAAGGAAGACATTCTGCAAATGGGGGAGAGATTAGTTTGTTCGGAAAGAAAAGTCTTAAAGTCGATTTTATATGCGCGGCAAAAAAGAAAGTGATAGAATTTCAAGGATGCGCTATTCATGGTATCGAAAAAGTAAATATTTGTATAATTTATGAAATTTAGGTTGTAAAAAATGTTATAAGGGATATATGAAACAGATTAATGGGAACACAGCAGAACAAAATTATGATTTAACTCAATTGAAAATGGAGAAATTACGAAAAGTTTGCGATAGAATGGGTTATGTAGTCGAAGAAGTTTGGGTATGTTTTTCTATATTTTTAATTAATATTTTTTTGAATATTTAGGAATGTGATGTGAGAAAGATGTTAGATAAGAAAAATAAAGAATTCAATAAAGAAATGACAAAATATTTTGAGACTCTGCCTGATATTGGCCCAATTGTTCCGAGGAGAGGTTTCGCGGGAGGGCGGACGGGTCCCCTCTGTCTTTATGCCGAAGCAAACGATGAATATGAGATTTCCATGTTTGATATAGTCTCCCTATACCCTTGGGTCAATTATACGACCCCGTACCCAGTACATATCCCTAAAATAATTATACCAAAAGGCAACGAATACAAAGTCAATTGGACGAAACCTGATGATATCCCTTATAAGGGGCTACTTAAAGTTAGAGTTATACCACCCAAAAAATTAATGATTCCCGTGCTTCCATTTCATATTGTAGGTTTTAAATTAGTTTTTCTAAAAAATTTCAAATTTCTTTAGGATGATATGCTGTTATTCACAAATTGCGCAAAATGCGCACAACAAGCAAAACCTGATTTTGTTAGGGCTAAAGATGTTAAACCATGTAGACATAGTAATAGTGAGCGTGCCCTCACCGGGGAATTTTGTAGTTTGGAATTGCAGAAAGGTCTTTTTTATATTAGTTTTCAATAATAAATTTTTTTATTTTTTTAGCATTGGAACTAGGTGCCAAAATAGATAGATTTTATAGAGGATACCATTATGATAAGTTTGATGATAATCTTTTCAAAGGATACGTGCGGAAGTTTTTGAAGTTGAAAGTTGAAGCCAGTGGATGGCCAGATGAAGTAAAAACCGAAGAGGATAAAGCGTTATTTATTAAAATATATTGGGACATTTATCAAATTGAATTGGATCCGAAAAATATGAAATTTAACCCAGGCCTTAGGCACATAGCAAAGTTAGCATTGAATTCTCTTTGGGTAAGTATTGACTTTTATATGAAGGGAGAATAATTTAAATATTACAGGGCAAATTTTCAATGAGAAATAAATTACCGACCACAAAATTATATGATGGGACCAATAAGGCTGAATTTTATGCATTAGTGAGAAATAAGACAATACAAATGGCAGACCCTATAATGTTTAATGACAATACAATACGAGCAGTTTATGTGAAAAAAGATGAATACATTGAAGAGCATAATTGTTCGAATATTATGATATCAATATGGTAATTTATTTATTTTGAATTATTTTTTACATTTTTCTTTCCAGGACAACAAGTGCGGCAAGATTAAAACTTTATGATTATATGGAAAAAATATTTTATTATGAAGGATGTAAACTGATCTATACTGATACCGATAGCGTGATTTTTATACACCCGAGAGGGAAGTGCCCATTAGTAGAGGGGAAGTTTTTAGGGTATGTGTTTTTCTGGGGTGGGTGTGTTAGTAATTCGATTTTTTCAGAGAAATGTCGAAAGAATATACCGACTCAAAAATACTGGAAGTAGTTTGTGGTGGACCAAAACAATACTCT
>JAEHOM010000781.1:0-10204 GCA_016433075.1 Hoplolaimus columbus | reverse complement strand
TTCCATATAATTCGGCACCCATTTGATGCAGTCTTTTTCGATGTACAACATTCCGCTCCGGTGACATCATGTGATATGGAGCTTTTCGATATATAAAATATTTTCCGATTTATTAATGCATCCACCCAGAGTAAATGTTTATCGTTAATGCAACATGTGACAAGTTAATATTTTCGTGAAATCTTCAGGTATACTCCGTTGACAACAATTTGTGATGACAGCCCTAAGGGTGGCCAGAGTAGTAGCAACAAAGGCTTTGAGCTGCTTGCTGACGATTCTGAGTCTGAAGAAAGCGTGCATTCCTTGCTGAATGGCGAACATGAACGAGCAGCACTTTCGAGGAGAGAAGTTGACTCTGCTACCGCCAGCACATCTGAATCAATGCGCATTGGCATCTGTAATGAAGGGAAGAAGAATCATGGCGAACCAGGGAACTCATAAAAGCTCGTCCAGCAGCAGCTGGACTCAGCGCATTTACTTTATTTACTAGGTTCTGGGCGGGAATATGGCGCTTTTTTCTTCGGGCTCCTGTCAGGGACGGACGAAGCTCGAGCAAGTGCTCGAAGCACGAAAGGCTCGAAGAATCAACTCGTTAACTCGAAGGCGAGGTTCGAAGCAAAAAAAACCCTCGAAATTTTCGATGTTCGAAGCTCCAAGCAAAAAATTATCAAATTTCCGCGACCCATGGCTGAAGGGCCAACACAAATACAGGTGGGCGCCAAAATCGTCCATCCAGTGATTTGAACAAATAAAAAAATTGCCGCTATTTACCCTTTGCCGGGTAAATAGTAAATATTTTTTTTCTTGTTTAAATTGTGTAGTGGAAAATCTCCGCGCACTCGCACTTCCATCCAAAGAAAAGGAATGAAAAGCGAATGGCCACGCCCACACCGCAGGGACAGAGAGAGAGCCTATATAAAGGGTGACTTTTCCATTCCAACCCCACTCATCACATTCACTCGTTGCGATTTTATATTTTTTTGAATGTAGTGCTGGGGTGGTTGGGAGAATTTGGCGCCCACCTGTAGGTACTTCGGTCCTTTGTGTGGTCTCCCCCCGACTTCCCATTCTCAGTCATTGTCCTCTGTCCTGTGCTTCTCTCAATAAATAAGACACACTTTCACATTTACAGTTCATGGCCAATTTTTTCCAGCAATTTAGAAAGAAAACACAAATCGTTACAGGGTTGGAAAGCAGGGAAAAAATGCTCTAAGATTGCCAAGACATCACAGGCTGGCGCAGGCCTAAAATCTCGATTGGAACTCAATTTTCAAAATTCTCCATGTTGGGTCAAGACTTTTACATATTATTTTGGGACAGTTGACCGTCGCCTTCGGCTGACCAACCCCGAGAGGTGTGCCTTTGCCCGATCTCTGCTCGACCTGCTGCTGCCTCCCTCCCATTCACTCATTTTCGTTGGCCATTCCCGCGGCGGCGAGAATGCCCTCCGGCTTGCCCACGACTATTCCGTACGTGTTCATCTGTTCATGTCGGGCCTATTTTTCCTCCGACTTTGGGTTGGTTGGCTTAAGGGACGGACCAGGGCCCTGTTTCTGATCAACTCAACCGGTTTCCGGCCCCACAAAGCGGTCCGACCCCAATGGCTGGTACGGATGGCGGCACGGATCTGGACACTGGACGAGCGGTTGCAGCGTTGGATGGCGCCTGCATTCCAGAAAGGTTTGTTTGGTTCGGGTTCTGCGCTTTGATTTGACTTGTTCCTCATCAGTTTATGAGCGGTCCGGACTGCGGACGGGCGACGGCTTCACCGCGGGTCGCTCAATTATGACTCATTGCACCTATGACTTTGGCAAGTTGAAACCGTTTCTGCATCACTTGCTGACGAGGCAGGATCAGCAGCACATCCTGTTCGCCTATTCGGGCAATGATCACTTGATCGAGCATCAGATCAGTGAGGAGTTTGCGCGCGCGCTCGGCGGACAGACCCTGGTCGCGCGGGATTTGGGCATTCATTGACGACCTTTGACAACAAACAGATGGCCAAATTCAGATTTCGAACACAAATCCGAAGGAGGAGGACACCGAACTTGTGAAGCGGTTCGCCGACTTAATTGCTGCCGAGCACAAGGTCCTCTCCATGTTCTTTGCGAAAGAGGGCCACTTTCTGCAGAAGCACCAGGCCAACAGTATGGCCAAGTGCATTTTGACCGTTATAACCGGGCCGATCAGTGGTTAGACGCGAGGCAATATTGATGAATGATTGATTGATCTGATCAATGATTGTTACGATCTCTGTGATCTTTCACATCAGAAACCGCACATATTAGTATTAGTGTAACTGCGACAGATCCGATCATGCAACGTACCCGTCCACAGATCCCTCCCTATACGGACAGCGTATCAACTGTTCCTGTCTTATCTCGAACAGCATTTTTACAGAAAAACACTCTTTCTTTTGTTAGTCATTTTTCTTTAAAAAAAACAGGCTTACCGGTTCTAATGGGTTTTTCAGTTCCGCGGTACCGAAACCGGAACTGATGAAAGCAATGCCGCTGCCTTGGCCTATTCTCCTCCATGCATGCATTCTCAATGTCATGCTTGTACGGACAAACAACCACTATTCCGATAAGTTGTCATTGACATTTTGTTGCATCCTTTGCCCTCCGTCCGTCTAATGACTGTCAGAACATTCGCGCGCTTTGCTCTCTGTCCCTGCTGGTAACCAAGGGCCTGTCGAAGGGCATTTGTAATTGCAGGCCTTAGGGTTTGGGTGGCTGGGCAGGTGCATTCCCATAGACACCGCCGCGCTTGGTCGGCTGTCCCTCCGTCGGTCGGTTGTCTGTCCCCTAAAAAGTCGCAGCCATTCCAACTGCCGCCGCCGCCGCCATGGACATCATAGGCAGCAGCACCTCCTCCCCCTCCACGTCGCTTCCGCTTCTGTCCGCCTGGCAGCTGCTTGTGCTGAACTGCTTGTCGTGCTTGGAGCTGTGCCTGTGTCTGTGCTGCTTGCCCATCTCGGCCATCAACCTCGGCGTGCTCATCCCCACTCGGATCATCCACCGCAACCTGAAGTTCGTCCTCCTGTGTCAGTGCCTTTCCGTCGCACTGTACGCGTCCGTTCGCATTGTCGAATTCGGCCTCCACTATAGCACAGTCGGCCTCCGCTACAGCACAGTCGGCTCGCAGGAGAGCGCGTTTGCACTGTTTTCGGCCCGGATCCTGACCATCCTGTTCGGCGACTGGCTCGGCTTGGTCAGTTCAGTACCCCATAAATAATGTGGAACCAGTCCTGTTCCTATGCGATGATCCCAAAATTGAAACTTCCCAAAAATGACAAAATACTGCGCTAAACACCAAAATTTTATGCTCATGGTTTCATCCTAAATACCACAACACAAAATTCCCCTGTTCATTATCAATTTTCTTTCCGGGACCAATGACTCTGAAGACCATTCCATATTTCACTTCAGATGCTTCTCTGCGAGCGCATCATAGCCACGGTGCTGGTCAAGTCTTATGAGCACAACCGAAACGCGTGCTTCCGCGTGTTTTCGCTGCTGTTCACCGTGCTTATCACCGCCACCTGCTACTATGTTGGCATTGACCGTAAGTCCAGCACAATGGTCAACCATAAAGCGCATCCGGAGATCTACGCTTCGACAGCTATCGGTTCAGCATGTGTTCTGGTCAGTTTGTTTGGCGTCCATCGTTAATTTTGAATTTGGTGTTGGCATTCAGACATGGCTGGGTCTGGACTGGTACAACAAACGCGCATATGCACGCAGCTGGAACAGCCACAACGGAGAGGTGCAAGACTTGTCAGAGCGTTACCAGGTATGACGCTGATCTGATCAGATCAAAAGATCAAGCCTGGATCGATCACCTTTCGACTTGAGTTGTCCGAGAACATCCGAACTTTGCGGCAGCTGTTTCCCACCACGGTGTTCCACTTCTTCAACACGTACCTGACCATCGGAGCCTCTCTGCTGATGTCCAGCAGTCTGATCGGCGGCGACCACTTTGTCCTGTCCCTCTTCGCCACTCTCATCTTCCTCTTGTTCTCCGCTTTCAACTTGGGCATGCAAATCACCGTCGTCCTGTGGGTGCACACAGTTTGAGCCCCTTATCATCAGCAGAGGACTTTTTAGATTCCATCCGATGCTAAATCGGAAGGCGCGTCTGATGCTGATCAATTGCTTGGGAAGAAGGCCGAGGAGGGTAGAAGACAGCCAAAAGAGGACGGACGAGCCAAAGGACATCTACGGGCATGCCCTGCTACGACGCAAGGGCAATGAGCAAAGCGAGCACTTCCATATTTTGGCCACTTACTGGGCCAAGTGACAGACAGAGTGTCCTTCACTGATCGGTGACTGCTCTTCGATACTGTATAACAAAGGACCGGCGGAACGTATGCCTTCAAACAGGCTTACCCATTTGTCCATTCGGGATCACACTCATTGTCTGTCAGTCAGCCAATAATCTTGTGTCTCATGTATCTCCAAAGAAATCGGTTCCAGTCCTAACCGATTTCAGTGAGCTCTGAGCCGGCATTCATTCCCTTAGAGGAACAAGTCTCGCTTTACAATGTCTGATCGGTGATCTGATCTGTCGGATCAGTATCCCTTCCTCGTTCTCCTTCCCCTCCGTCTTCCCCCCCCCCTCCATTGAGCAAATAAAGAATGAAAATGACAGTCGGACAATGGGGATAAGTGGAGAGGAATGAGCGAGCGGTTCACGAGAGTCCGCGCGGTGGGCGCGAGCGGGCGGACTGGTCATCCGGTGAGCAACTGGCTGATGAGTGGCCAACTAAGTAAGTAACTCCTCGTCCGATCGATCTGCACCACTCCCTCCTCCGTCATCGATCCCCGCGTCATCAGCAGCAGATGGCGATCCCTCCCTTGCTCCTCTTTCTCCTCCTCTTGAACAGCGTTTTTTGGTCGCTGAACAACGCGGAGGATTCTGTGGATAACAAATTGCTGAGTGCACTGAAGCGCGTCATTCTGGAGTCGGCACCGAGTGACCTGGTCAAGAACCTGAGTCGGATCACTCTGTTCCGACACTTGCCCCACCCGCAGACGCAGGTGATCAACCTACCAAGCGAGTCGTTGTCCACTGATCAGCAGGAGGAGGAATCCTCCACGTTCGCCACCAGTAATGTTTCATCAGCGGCAACGTCCGTTTACTATGCCACCGACAACAACGGTCCGTTGGTACGGTCTGTTTAAAAATGTGCCACTTGTCCATTATGTTCAGGGAGACAGCTCTTTCTGTCTCCATGTGCGCTGCCACAACAAGTTGGCACTGGGCCATACAGGTACGGACAGTACTAATCGATAGCTAATCGATACTAATCGATGGCATTGAATGGACAGACATATGCATAATATACAGTTGTACAGAATTCCGCGCTGGTTCTTCAACACGGACAGATCGCGTTGTGAGCTGTTTTATTGGTCAGGATGTTGCGGGAACGCGAACAACTTCCAGACGCGCGAGATATGCGAACGGGCATGCGAAGGTGTGTTGGTTGAGTAGGGGCCGGACCCGGACCCGAATTCGACTGTTACTTTCACTCTCGAACCTGACCACTGATCAGTTGTCCCAAACTCTGTCCAACAACAACGGAAGCCCCAGAACACACTGATCTATTTGCCCATGTCGCTAACCTTTGCCATGACCCGTTCTCCGCCACAACAACAACAGCAAAAAGTTCAACAGCCCATTATGAAGCCTCCCACAGTCAGCTCATCGGAGGATGATCGGCTGCTGATCAGCCCACCTTTGTTCCCGATCACCGACAAAATGCCTTCTTCGTCAGCAGGGAACTGCAGCAATGCTGCCAACAGACTGTCAGTCCGAGGTGAACAACTCCTAATAACCCGTGCACCCTTTGCTCACCGAATCAGTTTTTGAACACTTTTTAAGTCATTTCTCATCTTATTTCCCACACATTCCATCGACATCCCAGAGACCAGGAACCCGTGCGCCTACGGCACCACCACCCAATTGGTGTTCTGCAGGCCGTCAGCAGCGGCACCCACGGCCATTTGCCCGGGCCAACAGTTCTGCCATGTCGGCGACTCACCGGTCACCACCGTGTGCTGCAACAAGCCAGGTGGTGCATGCATTGATCAATCATTGATTGATTTTATCGATCGATCGATTTGTATCGATCGATGCTTTGTTTGTTCAGCTGCCCAGGACGTGTGTCAGCAGCCGTTGAGTTTGGGTGTTGGTCGATCGAGTCTTCCGCGTTGGTACTTCTTCGCGCCCTCCGGCCAATGCCATAACTTCGTGTACAAAGGCCTCCAAGGAAATGAAAATAACTTCCTGTCCCGAATGGATTGCGAACAGCTATGCCAAGGTATACTGTACTCGATACCGTAAGGGTCACTTCGACAGCCCTTGCACAGTGAACCCTTGCGCAGTCGGGGCCCCGTTCCGAGACCAACGTGGCCAGATCGGCTACTGTTCCGCCACCCAACAGAATGTATGTCCCGCAGGATATTATTGCCATGTGGGCGGCGATCCGCGAACTAGTCTGTGCTGTCCAGTCATCGGTATGCTTATTGTGATGCCATAGCACTACAGTATTAAGCCATATTACTGTGATACGGTAACGCCCTTTACTGGTTGAACACCCATCGGGGAATGGTCGGTCTTTCGCGGGGACCCTCCGCCGCGTCCCTCTTCAGCTCCTTCCGCACCAACTGTTCCGGCTCGTAGCCCGGATGCCTTTCCGAGCACATCAGCGCATTCTGAATTACGGTTTTATCGATACCATAATGTGTGCGTGTGTTGTGCTGACCTGGAAGTTGCCTCGAATCCACAGGGAAACGGCGACCTTCTCTCCCTGCACAATTGGACATGCCGCGTGCAGGGCGTCCGTTTCTCGACGGTCGTTCGAGTCCGCGTTCATCCACAGAAGCAGATCGCCTGACAAACACACACACAAAAGTTGTCATATTGCAACTGACCTGCTTGAGCACCTCGTTCTGGGTGAATGTTCAGCTCGAGGTTCGGAAACACTGTGGAACCGCCACGTGTGGCGGTTTCCACCAGCAGCAACGCAGTGGCCAACCTGTTTCCGAAGAAAGCAAACCACCCATCATCATATGAAGGCGCCATGGGCTCCAAATGGTCATAGTGCGGTGCATAGTGCCCAAACGGTGCGTATTTGAGCACCTACATGGATGATACCATTTAGGAATGATACCGTAGTGTAACCTAATATAGGAATATTGTAATAAACGGTACCAGGAAGTCCTCGCCCATGGCCGGGTTCAGTGTCAGCACTCGTTGAATACGCACATATAGGTCCCGTACCGCTGGCTCCCCATGCAGCAACCACAGTCCGTCCGCCTGTCGTCCACGGTACCCTTCACTGTACGCATAGCCCTCCACGCCCTGGGTCTCGAGTTCGCTGTACAGCAGATAAGGGTTACCATGAGCTTTTTCATGGGTTTGGTTGGTTGCCTCCCTTACCTGGATGTGCGAACCTTTTGCGCAATGCGCAACAGAGCAGCGCTGTTGAGGAAGCGCGGAATGCGAAGGATAGCCGGACGCCGGCTGAACACCTCCACGCGTATGGGCTCAATGCCCAGAAGACGGACAAAACAGCGCAGATCACCGGCAGAAGACAATTCGTTGTTGAGACATGCACCCAGGAAGTCGCGTTGCCAAGTGTTGCGAATGTCCTGTAGAGATGTTCAGATCAGCAAAAACTGATCAAATCAACAAGCACCTCATGCTGGAGCAGTTCAGTCAGCACTGTGGGTAAACTCCGATTAGAGAATTCTTCCGCATTCGTCTGATGAGTGTCTTCCCCAAGCAGGCCAACCAGTGCGACGATGCACAACCACATGTCGTCCGTATTCCCTGCTGGTGAATCCATCCTTAAATAGATTGCGCTATGACCGACCATTCCGGTCCTTACTGCCCCTTCCTTTTCCGGAAGCTATTCCTGTCTTTGCATTCGCCTTCTGCTACTGAGTGCGACAGGATGTGTTTGTTCCGCCCGACTGGATATAGGCTCGTAGAAGCCTTAACTGATCAAAATGATCCAAAACTGATCAAAATGTTCTAAAACTGATCAAAATGACTCATATCCCTTCCTTCTCTCTATTACAGCCGATGATCCGTGCAGCCAACCGGTGAATTCGGGCGCAGGATACTACAAGCTCCCGCGTTGGTTCTGGGATGCCAACGCCATGGAGTGCAAGCCGTTCAGCTACTGTGGCCAGAAGGGCACCCAAAACAACTTTCTGTCCAAGGAGGAATGTGAGCAGCGCTGTTATCCCAATCCATGCCGCCTGCCCATCGAGCTGCCGCTGCAACAATGTGTGCCGGGCCCGGAAGCCTGTGGCGGCAGATCGGACCTGTTCTGTCATGTGGGCGCTGGTCCCGCCACAACAGTGTGTTGTCCGGCTGGTCGGTGCACTGCTGATTGACTGTTTATCATAAATAATAAAAAAAAGTTCAGAGCCAATCGATCGCTGTCTACAGCCGATTGAGCCCGGAGGTCATGCTTGATTTTGATCACGCCCGATCATCATTCTGATCAGCTTCATTTCAGTGGGTCCCGATCAGCTTGACCGTTTTGCCTACGACTCGGATGCGCAGCAGTGCAAGCAGTTCGCCTACAGGGGACTGAAAGGCAACCAGAACAACTTCTTGAGCCAGGAGGAGTGCGAGCTGGCATGTCTGCCTAACCCCTGTCCCTCCGGAACTCCTTTCGTCGGCGCTGATGGTCGTATCCAGGCCTGCGCGGTGAGCAATGCGGCGATGAGCACCTGCCCTGCCGGCTTCTGGTGCCATGTGGGCGCCAACGTGGCCACGACGGTGTGCTGTCCGGACGCGCAGCCGAACCCGTGCCAGCTGCCGATGTCCACTGGGGACGGACCCTTTCAGCTGGAGCGCTTCTACTTCGATTCCACCACCAAGCAGTGCAGGCCTTTCACCTACAAAGGTCTTAAGGGCAACCAGAACAACTTCCTCACACTGGTACAGTTATACACCTTTGGGCCAGAGACGTACCCAGACCCAGGATTTTGGACTGCGGATACGCATGCTGGGGCACCCGAAATTTGCGGATAAATTTTCGCCACACCGGTAGCAAAAAGTAGATATTTTAAACGAAATTCGCATTTTATGAGGAAAACGTTTTTCTGAACCGAAAAAAATACCCCTTGGAGGAAGTACGTATCCCGGGTACTGCTTCTTCTGGGTAAGTCTCTGCTTTGGCACAGCACTACTCATGCTGCGAATTAAGAGGGCATGTCAGCTGGCCTGCCTCCCGCTGGAGAGTAAGTGATGCGCTTTTGTGAGCGCTGATCACTTGGACCTTGGATCACTCACTCAATCACAGATCCGTGCATCGGACAACCGGCCAAGTCGCCTAGTGGCCAAGTGTTCTTCTGCTCCGCAACCAACCGTGACATATGCCCGGTGAACTTTTGGTGCCATCTCGGCGCCATCCCCGAGACAACCGTCTGCTGTCCAGGAGGTTTTGAACCCATTGAATCGAGATTCCTGAACCTCCTCCAATTAGCCACCAATCCCTGCTCGGTGCCGTTGTCCCCAGGCACTGGCAACGCGGGACTAGCCCGGTGGTATTACAACGCTGATGAGCGCCAATGTGTGTCCTTCCAGTACAACGGGAAACGGGGCAATCAGAACAACTTTCTGAGCCAGGACGAGTGCATGAACATGTGTCCAGGTATTGCCCGTACGGATCAGTGGGCACATGCCGATGCCTTTTCAGCTCAGCTGTGTCTGCTGTCCGTGGACCGGGGCTCCTGCAGTGGGCGCCAGACCCGTTATGCGTTCGATCGCCAAAAAGTGCGGAATGATCCAAATAAACCAAAAGACATCCCCTCCTGTCAGGGACAGTGCGTGCCGTTTGAGTATTCCGGCTGCGGAGGCAACCTGAACAACTTCCTGACCATGCAAGAGTGTCAGCAGGTGTGCGCCAACGTGCGCATCTGATCGGTCCGCTTAAGTTGACCGGATCAATGCCATTTGACTACTTACTGCTGATGAGAGTATATAAAGAGTATGATGGATGGAAAAGGAAGTGAGGAAGGGAGAGGAGATGGGTGGAAGGACCTGTTGTGTTTTGGGGTGAACTGGTGAAGTGCACATCGGGCGGAGGAATGGGACGAGGAGGAGATTGGGACGGGACGGGCTGAACAAAACGAGAGAGGGGTCGAGTCGAGAGCAGAGGAGGGGCAATCGATCGGCG
>JAEHOM010000780.1:0-10215 GCA_016433075.1 Hoplolaimus columbus | reverse complement strand
GGAGTGTGGAATATTCAATGGGGGTGGGCCGGACACCCACCCAGCCCCTCGCTGTGAAAGAACTCAATACAGCACAGCTCAGATGAGCCTGGGGATGTGTGTTGTGCCTGCTGAACCCGTCGCTGCTGTCGGTAATGAATTATTAGGAGGGGGACACCCTCCGAAAAGTGGCACCGTGAAGGCGCCCGGGGGCATATTGTATGTATGGCGGATGAGAGAGGGGAGGGAGCCTCGCTCGCTCGTGCGCCTCCGCCGGCCACGCCTCCGACCCCGAGCAACGGCCATCTCTCATCAAATGCCATCCGCTCGTCGCTGTCGGAAACCGTTGTCACTCCTCCCCCCCCCCCCCTCCTAGGGCACACGGTGGTTGGGTCTGCGGTCGGACCAACGCGGGGTCGGAATAATGAATGAATGAATGGGCGAGCTCCGGGGATCATGCAAAATTCATAAGGGCCCCGTCGGGTTGGGATGGCTTGAGCAGGACGAGTGAGAGATTTGGCATTAAGCACAACAGCAGGCGGCGGCGATAGCGGCGGCAGTTCACCACTTAACTCTCGGTCCCGGAATCGGCAATGAGCCCGACCGGGGGACGGCGGGAGCATCCACTTTCCCTCCGGGCAATTATCCCCATTTGGGATGGACACGCAATTTTTGGACACGAATTGCATCTCTCGTCTCCCCCATGAACAAGACATACTTCTGGCAAAGATTGATTGACTCATCTTCATTCTCGTCTTCTGTTCATTTTCTAAGACCCCAATCAGTTTGTTTCAACTCAATGACCAATGGAGACGAGCCTTCCGTTGTCATGGACATTTCCGGTGCCCTCTCCCTTTGGCTATGAATAGGGGAGGGGGCACTTTGGTTGGTTGGCCCAAAACGGACCAAATTGTCTGTTGGGCCTTTTGAGTCGGTCCGTCTATTGTTTGTGCATCGCGGTGGATTGTCTGCCACCAAAAGCCAAACGCACAAAAAGAGGAAAGAAGAGCTTGTTACTGTGATAATTGAAAACAAACAATGAGGAGAAGGAACACAACAACAGTGGATGTATGTTGTACTGCTTGGGAAGCTTGCCCTCCGTGCAGCCTCGCGTCCACTCCTCCCCTACCCTCTGGCCCAGTCCAATTTGGCTTATGGCCGTGTGTTCATCTCATCATCCGCTATATCCATCGCTCCCCCTGCCTCCGTCCCCATCATTGCTGCATGAATGGAGCTTGTGTGTTGGTGGTTGGAGAATTCGTTGGTGGCGACCAACAACAATTCCATTCCCATTCATTCGGCGGATTGCCAACAACGAATGGCGCGAGGGAAGTGTTGATGGATGAATTTTGGCAATGACAGGGGGAATGGGTGGAGGCTGGAGGGAGGAGGGACTAGGTGGATTTGGTGTCACTTCCTTCCTGCTTATAATAAGGCTGTGCTCCCAATGAAGCTAAAACCCAGAAGATTGGCACTCAGACAAAATCCATCGCCCTGAAAAATCGCCAAGTTGATGGTGTCTAACAGCATGAAAAGTTTGATTTTCTTGTGCATTTTTCAATTTCTAATTTCCAAATATTTAGAGTTTTTGACATTGATAAGGGTTAGTCACTCCTTTTGTTCATGCATGGTTCCTAGGATCAAAGTGTATTTCTCCGATGTTTGTGCTTTTGATCTGTGTCCGCCCCACTCATCACCCAACTGTCGTTCGACACTGACCAACCCAATCATCCGAACGGGAGGCGGAAGGGGAGGGGGTGAATATTATCCACACTCACTCACATCAGTCTCAGCCAAGAGAGTCAATCATTCTGCTGGACGAACAACAGCGGACCATGACGACGACGACGACGGGCGCGATTAATTCGGGCGCCGGCACCTTTTGAAGGGGATCATCCCCCCGCTTACACTCGCCTTCCCTTGGGGAATTGCCGGTCGGCAGAGGTCAATACGCAATCCCATCTGACAACTGAGGGGGGCGGGGGAAGGGAGAGGATTACCCACAGAATTGCACAACAAATCCAAAACACAGGCCAAAACCACGCTTGATGATTCCCGTGGACATTTTGCCCATTCCTTACTTCCTTCCAGTGCCATTGTTTGTCACTCGTTCGTTATATGTATCAATAACTGAAAGCGGTAAAAGTGCCACCGTGGGAAGGACCCTCCTCTCCATATACCCCCTTTCCCCTCCATCCCATATCCTCTAGGATATCCCCATCCTTTTCGTCCATCTTTGGGTTCCCACACTTTAAACCCTCACCGACAGAGGAGGATGGCACCCCAACCAACAAAACATCCAAACAACCGACCACCCGACCATCTGATGAGATGGTAAGGATGAAGGATTGTGAAAGGAAGCGGCCAGTCACCAACAATGCCTAACCTACCACGACCATCATTCTTTAATGGACGGGAGAGGGACACTCACTGATTCGCATTCATTCCAACGGACATATAAAACAACGCACAAAGGGAGGAAAAATGGTCCATTACTCAATGAACGACTGACTGAATGCCGGGATGATTGAATGTCCCCAGGGAATTTGTTTGGAGCTGCCACAATGCCGCTCTTCCCCTTCTTCAATAAAATACCGTATCAAAAAGGCATATTGTTTCGAGCAAAATATTCGGATGAGATAAAATAAAGCAAACAATTGATCAATATGGGCGGAGATTCTTGAAATCATTGCGATCATTAGAGGGCTTCCTCCCTTGAGCATCAGTTGTCGGCGGTGCTGGGTGGACGACTCCGGGAGCGCGAGCGAATACGGCGTATCATCTTCCAGAACTCGGGATAGGGCACCATTTGAGCCATTTGGAGCACCCGTTTGTTGGTGCACAACCGGACGGGGCACTGACACAGCTGGCGAGGACGATTCCGGTTCCAATCCTCGATGTACTCTTTCACCGAGGCACGGTCGTATATGTGTCCACATACCTAAAGCAAGTGAATAAAGATGCAAATACCAGTAAATATTTTTGGCTTTTTTGTAACTTTTTTTTATACTGATTCCAACATTTTTCCAACATTGCAAACTCTCCTTTCATGGTATTGCGCTAGAAGACAATTATTGCATACAATATAAGACATATATGTGCAAGCGTTGAATCAATTTTGGAAATTCCTATAACCCCTTTGTAAAATCGAAATAAAAATCAATGAAAAATGAAAAACAAAATTGAAAGGACGCACCCATCACCCCCCCCCGTCCGTATCTTGAACATAAAATCCAAAAACGAATTTAGATCCAATTGCGAAAGCTTTATGGTTTGGAACGTCGGAATTTCTGGAAAATTCGGGATATGAATTTTTTGAAAAATCAAAGTTAAATTCCAGATGTGATCCCTCATCAGTATATCTTATAAAAAAGTAATAAAAACCGAATTCTTCACTGGATCCCGGATGTCCCGCTTCGTGATTGGATCCTTTGACGACATAACATCCTCCAGCATCTCAATCTGCGAATCATTTTGGCTGGAGGTTGTCGCTGTCGTTCCTTCCGCCACTTCCTCCCGTCGATGTTGATTCTGGTCGGTTTGCTCAAGCTTACTCCGAATGGCTGCAATGTTTGCTTGGAATCGCCCCGCATCTGGCATTTGCATATTTTGACGGCTGAAAATTGTGAATAAATGGTTTTGAATTTAAAACAAATGGACATTTAGTGGTTTTATCTAACAAAATAATTTGATGGTAAAAAAAGAAAATTGATTAAAATCAGCATAATTCGGGATGAATATGAAGCAAATCATTACGTTGATGCAAAAAGATAAGATTGAAAAATGATGGCCTCACTCTTGTCGGAAATTTGTAATGGAATTCCCTATTCCCGTAACATCTCATTTTCAAAACATCAAACCTCAAAAATATATTTTTAAAAAAAATATGGCTGAAATATATTATTTATTTTTAAATTTTACCTGTGGGAACCAAATAACACCAAAAGAGAATGAAAAACCATTTACATTTTTTTGTAGTACTCTGAAAACACCGCCTTGTTCATCGTGTTCGTGTGTCGTGTCGAGTCGTCGTGTTCATGTTGGCGCAACGTTTCATCAAGTGCCTAAAAGCAAAAACGGTCAAAATAATCAGTAAGGTTAAAATGGCAATGCCCACCTTCTTGTCCATGTCTAGGGCACGGTCCAGCTCAGCCAGCCGATTTAACAGCCCGTTCATTCGCTCAAATTGACCCAACTGCTTGCATTCTATTAGAACATCGGCAACTTGGTTCCTAGTGATTAAAAAAAATGTAAAAAATCACCAAAAATGATAGTGAGCACACCACGCACCCCCTGTCGACAACACTTTCGATGGTTGTGAACAAGTCAAACAGCTTGGCTCGCTGATCATCCATTGAATTTCGGAACGAATAACAAAAAAATAAAAATAAAAAAAACATTCAAAAAAACATTTAAAAGAAAAACATTCAAAAGAATTCAAAAGAATGGGTAAACATTCAAAAGAATAATTAACATATTACATGCATTTTCAACCAAATATGAATTTAAAATTTTATTCAATTTGATTTACACAAGAATGTGAGGAAATAATCACCAACGAAAACTATGCCATTTAAATTATCCCTCCTCTATTGATGCTCGCAAAGTTGCTTCGTCCCAAGGACCGTGAATTGTGCTAAAAATGAAAATTTAATATTGGGTTTTCTTCGGATTTAATTTAATAGTTTCAAGTTTTTTTTTGTTTAATCTTAAGAAATATTTGTAAAGAAATTTAACCCATATTTAAGGAAAAGACACAAAAAATTTTTTAACATGGAACTTCGAATCAACATTATGTTACTATATGAAAAAAACGGAAAATCCAAAATCCATCTACATATCATTCTAACAAAAATTCGAGATTAAAAAAGAACTTCTTTAAATTTTGCATCCGGATGAAGATCCAGGGACAAAAGATGACGATGAATACATGGAGAAAGAAGTGAAGAACACCAAGCACAAGACCGATCTGATTGTTCAACGAAGCAATTGAGGCAACAGAAAGTGGAAAAAGCAAAACAAGTGGGAGCATTTTCCACCGGGCAAAAAGAGCTTAAAAAAGGTTAATTTTTCTTCAGTAGACATGATGAAAAGGAAACAAAACTGTTGCGGAGACGTGGCCAAAAACAGAAAAGGCAAAGCGAAAGAGCGAGCAGCAAAAAGGCCAAGAGATCACTTTGAAGGCGAGAAATCAAAAAAACGGAAGAGGCAAGGCACAAGTTCATCGACAAAGGTGAACTAACTCTAAATTAAAAATAAAAATGAAATTGGAAAATTTGATTTTACATTGGAGCGCTAATCCCATAATCGTGCACCACCAGACTTGCAAGAAATAACAAAATGGAGCTTGCATAGATGGTGTCTGTGCTTATCGATGTTGTCAAAGTCCTTAAATGTTTTTGCCAAATTGTCTTGAAGTAACAGAGGTACGGCTACATGCGATACTACATAAAATATAATTTTTGTAACAAATAAATCAATAATAATAAACATGTTTTCGTATCCGAATGTTTTGATACAAGTTGATATAACAATTAATAACCTGATGACAGGCGTGAAAAGGTAGCCGAAGACGAGGATGCTAGCCATTGTCTGGGCATGATCGTACAATTCTGAACCGGAAAACCCAATCCAAAAAGAGGGAGTTGGTGATGAAGACGTTGTGCTGTGATCCTTTTTCCCTTTTTTGTCGAAGAGACGAAGCACCAAAGAACAGCAGAAAAGTGTGGAGGACACGCAGACACAGAGGCAGAAAAGTCCAGGCAAGCCAATTGTGCCTTCCTGGATGTGCTCAAAGCAGCAGAGATACAGTGCTATCACATCCAAATGGCCCACGACGACGCAAGCAGCGGAGACGGCGTTGAACAGCGAGTAGTGGACAAGACCAACTAGAATCAAAAAGCAGTTAATTATAGAGAAAATCGGAGCAGTCTAAACTAATGATTTCAAGAAAATCACACCTTGACTCTATACCAGAAAAACAATTCCCTATTTCGGAGAATGTTTTTGATTTTTGCTGAATAAAAAAAGCAACCCTGAACTAAATTAAGGATACCACCTAAATTAAAAGCATATATTACCATTTTTGCGGAGCTCATTCAGGAATTGTAGTTCATCTGTGTAATTGTCTTGAAAAGGCTGCTGCTTGTAAAGCACTTTCTCCCAGCGAATTGAGGCAGTAGACGTAAGCACAACATTGCTTTTTTGCTTGTTCCGCTTCCGAAGCTGATAGACCATGCACAGAGTTCATTAAACAAACAAAAAACTTTTCTCAAAATAATGAAGTAAATAATCGGAAGAACCATCAATCCTTACACATGCGTAGAATTTAAAACAATTAAAATAAGCATTTATTTAATATAAAATTACAAAAATCATTTTATCAAGCGAATTGACTATGACTTTGATTTCTTGGACGATATCAAGTCACGGAATTGCTTGAGCACAGTGTCCTCCCGTTTGGCGCGTTGCTCGTCCGTGAATGTGCTTAGCAGGCGTTTCTCTTCCGCTGTCAGAATCTGGTTCTCCTTCCGCAGTCGAGTTGCTTCCATGGCCTTGTGCCGTGTGCCGCTCATCACGTAGCCAACCGACTCGAATGTGGAGATCTCCTCGGAAGAAAGGCCAATTTCACCTCTTCGTGGAATGCGCTTCCCTTGAGCTGCATAAGCCGCCATCGCGGCCGCTTCCCCTCGCAACATGTTGTTCCGAGCACTGTGAATTAAAATTAAGGAGTCTCAAAAACAAGAAAGCTAAACACCGACCTGGCATCCAGCTTCATTTCCGGAGCGGCTGATGGGTTGAGCTTCTGCAGCATGTGTTCGGGTATTTGAGGCCCAATGATCGCTGCTTCCTCCTTTTTGCTTTGTTCGACTTGCATCTCCTTGGTAAATTCCACCCATTCTTCGCCTTTTTGATCCTCAGAGCCTGTACCGGACGATGATGCACTGAATACAAATTTTATTGCATAATGCACATACGTATGAGGAAGTTTTAAGTGTTTCGCTATCTCTTGAACAAAAATAGAGTTCGAATTTCCTTTGAAAGCATTTCGAGTGTGGGGAATGATAGTTTAAAATCAAATAACACATGTGACGTGCATTTTATATGAGGTCGAATTTTTTTGCTAAGTAAATTTAGTCTTTGTTCCTTTCGCCGATTTTCAATTTTAGCTACCTTCGTCAATGAAGAGAAATTTATTGTACAACTCGTCTTACTCATCAGCTTACAATATAACTCAGTCAGCTATCAACAAAAAAATTATTTTAGGTTTTAGGGTAAACTTTCTGTAAAAATTTAGTCTAAAAGCGAATATTGATGTCTACCCCAAGACCACAACCAAAGCAAATCCGTTGAGAAATTGTACGTCAGCGAAATTTTTAATTTTCTCTTCTACCGACAGTAAATTTTCTTCCTGCCTGGGTGGGCAAGTCGCCCATGACACAATAGTATCCCCTCGCCCACCCCAAAAAAACGACCCTGCTAAATCCCAAAGTGATTATTTATGTTCAGCTTTTGGTAAGCTATAAAATCATCTATAAAAAAATTGCTATAAATGATAACCTCGAATGCTTTCTTCGCCTCCGCTTCTCTTTTTTCTTCTTTCTCTTTTTGTCTTTTTTGTTCCTCACTCGATCCTTACGCTTCTTGCTAGATTTCTTCTTTCTTCTCTTCCGATCTGTAGATGAAGAAGATTCGCTGGTGCTTGAAGAATAATCCGATGAATCCAAAGATGATGTCGAGGAATCAACAGATTTTGAGCGTCTTCGCTTCCGATCTTTCTTCTCATTTCTGGTCTTCTCCGAAATCACATCCCGCTTAAGCTCTGCCCTCAACATTCGTTCGGCGATTCGATGTCTGATATGAGAAAAGAAAATTCAAAAAAAGAAGCCTTTAAACGAGATTTGAATAAACTCACTCTTCAAATACATGTTCCAATTCTTCGTGGGTGGGAGAATAGCCCCAAATTCGTCGAACACCAATTGCTCCTAATCTTTCACGATCCTCGCGTCGGCTAAATTTTTATCAAATAAATCATTTCTAGACAATGTGATCATATGATTTTTTTGGAGGTAAATTCATGGAAGTACACAGGTTACCCTCACAATCAGGGGTGAAAAGATTTTTCGCGAAAATTCAAGAAATTAGTTAAAACCGACAAATCTTTATAAATTTTTTTAACAGAAATTGCATTGAATATTCAAGAATTTCGCTGGCAGACCTTTAAAAACTCGAAAAAACACATATCCAAAAAGGACAATTGCCGTCTCTTAATTTGAAAAATATATTTATGTATTTTTTCTATTGATGAAATGCAACAAATTTTATAGACATCTTCGGAGCGGCGAAAAAATTCCCGCCATGAGCCTGGGACTAACTTTACGAACACCCCATCCGCGAAGATCTTGGTTACGTCGTTGGGTCACTGCCAACAATATTCAAATTTCTGTATCCATATCCTTCAAATTTTGAAATTTTATATTGTCTATTGCGATTGTACTGCCAAATTATTTCGATGAGATCGAATAGAATGAAAAAGAAAGCGTAAACTAATTCGAAGCGAAAAAGCTAATTGGTTGATTTGAATTTGTCTAAAATCTAGAAGTTTCGCTAGATTTAAACCTCCGCCATTGACGATCTTCGGCTTCATTGCGCGCCAGCACATTCCAATTTTCATCGTCACTCCCGTCTTCCGAGCTCCAACTGTCGCTTTTTCTTTTTCTGCTTGGAGAATTTTCTCCACGAATATTATCTTGAGCTTGAGGCATTGTTTGTTTATATTGTTTTAATTCTTATATTTCATTTCCTTAAAGTCATCAAGGTAGATGGGAGAAAATAAAAAAGTAAACGCATATTGTATTGAGGTGCCAAATGAACAACGTGAAGCATTAATATAGCAGCAGACAGATAAAATAATAAAGAGGCGAGGGAATGCAGAGCAGACAGTGTTTGTCTGTGACCAATTGGAGATTTCGCTTCAAAGTTTACATCGGGGAAAATAAATCTCATTGTCTACACTCGCCATTTGGCACCTCAATAGATTATAGCATTAGAGGATAATTAGTACTTAATTATATTTATAGTACCAGCTACCCGACTTTTCCGAATCCGACATTTTTGGACCCAACTTTTCCAATGGGGAGGAAGCGAAGAGGGAAAAGGATTATGCTACTACAAAATTTAAAAATTGCGGTATCAGAAAATCTTTCTTGGCACTCTGTTTAATTACCCAAGTTTGAGGTGCGGCGACAAGCAGTTGACATATATTTTATTCGCCGTATTCCTCAACATGAACATGGGACCTAAACTGATTGCCCGCAGACGTTCATCAACACATCTTCCACCACTCGAGGACGCGCGTGCTAAGCTCACCAAGCTGGCCGACATGGCAGTGGCGATGGATATCGGGCCGATCATGGACGACGACGATGTGCCTGCGTACGCAAAACAGATCATCCAACAGCAGCAGATGCTCTTCACAAAGATCAACGAGATCATCATGTGCTTCTCAGCTATACACCAGCAGCAATCAAACACCTCCGTGCAGGATGCTCTTGCCGAAGAAGAGAGGGTTCGCAGCGTGGTCATCAGTGGCTTACCTGAACATGGTGGACGCCCAACCGAACGTGCGCAGATGGATCACCAGAAGGTTTTAGATATTTTGGATGCGACGGAAAGTGAGTGCATTCCTCTCAAAGTATATCGTCTAGGCCAACCCAAAAAAAACAAGGCCCGCCTTGTTAAGGTGGTATTGCCAACCAGGCATTTTACTTACACCACACTCAAAAACAAAGCCAACCTTAACAACCGGCCGGGTCTCCAAAAGATAAAAATTCGCCCTTCACTCACAAAGGCCCAACTTGAGGCCCGCTCCAATCTTGTTCTAAAATGTAAGACCATGCGCCAAGCACATCCTGACCTTGATTTAATTGTTTATGCTGATCATATTATCCTACGTGATGACATCCCACATTTCCGTGATGGCAAATCCTGTTGTAGATGCTGTTCCCCTAATGACACATCATAATGTGTAACGGGTGACCACTTTACCAATTTTTCACACCAACCTGGCTCTCTTTTAAATAAGAATTTTGACAATAATTTGGGTATAGGTCTAAGAAATCTAATAAATATTAACCATTTAAAATGTGCATTCACAAATATTAGGTCAGTAAATAACAAAATTTTTGAAATTACCACTCAAATTCACATTCAGAAATTAAACTTTATAGCTTTTAC